>BQUP01000004.1:1530599-1726744 GCA_022835595.1 Cystobasidium ongulense | reverse complement strand
GGAGAAATTCAAAAGCTGTAAGAGGGCTACGAGGAGTACCTTTCGCCCTCTAGACCAGTTTCTGTGAGAAGCAGAGGATCCAGCTCAGCATACGTCTGCATGATTTCAATGAGATACAATACTCACTGTGGGTTGTCAGGGTCGTCGTCAGAATACCATCCGACGAGGTGAACTTCCTTGCTTTCTTCCACTCCGTCCTTGTCCCCTTGGAGCTCTCGTTCGATGGCCGCTTGGGCCTTAGCGTCGCTGAGTGCCTGCCGCTCGATATCTTCTGCAGAAGCATCAGCTGGCAGGGGTGAAAGAACACCTATCTTATCCACACTACCATTTCGAGGCGTGGGGACAAGGTCAGACTTCTCTGAACCATCATTTGATGGCTCTAGCTGCTGCTGCTGCTGCTGCTGAGGTCGAAGCACGAACTGAGATGGTACTTGGAAGGTAGGCCTGTCTTCTGGATACGGCAAGTATCTCCCTCTGCTTGCTCTATTGACAGCTTGGCCAAAGATGGATTCTCTCAGTATATCCTGCATGTTCTTGGCGTATTGATACTTGCTTCGCGAGATAGGCGGGATAGGCGGGATGTTGACCAATCTGAACCCAGAACCAGACAGGACGGTTGAGGTACGCGCTATCGTGTGAGAACGGAAAGCCCGCAAGCTGGCCTTTTGGGACTGTGCAACCACAAGACAGACGAACGGCGCTCGACTCGGTGCTTTTGGTACTGCGCTGCACTTGGCATGGGATGAGACCTACCTATCGCTACGGTGCCTACGTACCAGACGATACCACAGTATCGTGTCAACTCGGCCCCCGATTGAGGGTGTCAGACAACTTTTCCATGTTTGCAAAGCCGAAGTGGAAAGTCTCGGAGTCGATCGCGAGCGTCTCTATGTAAGTCTCGGCAAGCGTTGTACCACAGCCATACAAGCCTTGGTCGAGTATGAGATACAAACTGTGTTTTCATTTTGTTTGCTGGCCTCGTTTTCATTCAATCCGTTCGTCCCTTGAAATGGCCTTCCCAAGCAGCCCCGATTTTGATTCGGATGGACGAGCTTCCCTTTGTCCTATTAGGCTAAGCCTGTTGGAGGGAAAGCCGCGTCAAGGTCAAATTGCACGACAAAGCTGTCGGAGCGTGTAGTTAAATGAAATTATAGATTTAGTATCTTGTGTTGGAGAGAGAACGAAATGCAGTCCGACCTGTGTAAAGCCAGTCAAGGCTATGACAGGGCCAATCGCCGCATTCTCACATATATGCATCATCAACGACATTTCCCGATAGCCGTCTTTCAATGTGTATACGGAGGTCAGCAGAGATTCCGATGCTCGCAAGAAGCAGAGCTGCGTCTAGAGGCAAGTGAGAGATGTCAAGAACTTGCTCCAAAATTTCGTACATGATCATGGATGTTTATTGATTGATTGCTGTTTGCAACATACGTAAAGGTCTGTCACTATGAGCTACCTGCATGTGCCTAATTTGCATCTCATGGGACAGGAGAGCGTGATTATTGCTGCTCTTGATCCGCTTCTAAGCGTGTAAAAAAGTAAAACAGGAAAAAGTCTAATTGGTAGTCTATTTCGTAGCGAACTTAGAGCGCTGTCTCACTTTGGCTCCATACTTGCATAGCAACCAAAGCGGAATGATCATCAAAGTCGAGATGCCGGCCAGTAGACTGCACCCTCCCCCAATAGTGAGTTTGGAGAAAAGTGACCTGCCAAAAAGAGGAAAGACGGCTGCCATCGTGCTTCGAAGCAGATTATTGCCAGCCATAACCGATGCCGCGTACCGCGGATACGACATCGGCAAATAGATACATATACCCTGCATGATAAAGTAGATTCCCGGGAGGTAGAGACTCGCGCCAACGGCAGGTCCCATCCAGTGCAAATTCTCCCGCGGAGTCCATCCGAATATGAGGAGTGCGAATGGTATGAAGAAAGACCCAAAGAGTGCAACCCTCAAACTCGATTCTGGGACGAGGCTACCTGTCTTCTGGAAGTTGGGGATAACGGCATAGCGTTGGTATAGGATGTAGCCGACTAAGGTTGGAATTAACGCGACTGCGAAGCCAAGGAATGGGAGACCACTGGCGCCGAGGGAAAACCGATAGATATCCGTGAAGACAAGCGGGAACGCTTCGAACCTAAGTAGGAGACGACAAGGAATAATCAGAGGCTGTGATAGCAACATGCATTGCATCAGTCAGTCGAATTACCAGAGATAAAATATCCTAATTTGGACAAACAAACATCAGCTTCCTGAGCAATTTGAGAGAAGTCCGTTTACTGACTCACGAATAGACGAATGCCGTGTAGATGTCCAGTAACGCAAGCATAGGCTCGAGAAAGAGTCCAAAAGGTCTCAGGAGAGCCGTAGCTAGTACTTCGGAGAAGTCGAGCTGTGACTGGCTGATTTCCGACTTGCTCCTGAGGTGGGTGTTTCCGGTGAGCTTGCGGAGTCGCTGAGCGCGTCGGAGGAGGATGGTGTCGGCTGATGTCTCAGGAAACAGAAAGAAGAGAACCACAAGGCAGAAAGTTGACAGACCCAGCAGAATGTACAGAGGGGTCCGCCAGCCCGTGAGCTGCGCTGCGTAGCCGCCCATTACTGGACCGAACGCCTATACATTGTCGTTTGTGGAATGTCAGTAAGCCGTGTAGACACTCTATAATTCTACACCCAACTCACGGGCGCCGCAGCAGAAGCAGAGCAATATAGACTGATAGCATAGGGGAGTGCCATGGCGTTGAAGACATCTGATAAAGTGGCTACACCGGTACTGAGCGAGGGTGCGCACACAAATCCGGCTAGAAACCTTGCAGCCATGATATTCGAATAGTTCGTTGCCAGGATTGTTGGTATTTGCAGAATGACCAATAGGAATAACGTGATCATGTATACGCTGAGGCGACCGAACCTTGGTATTTCAGAGAGGGGACTGAAGAGCATAGGCTGCAAAGACGTAAGTGTTAGATTGTGTAGCTGGGAAAAAGCAAAGCTATGACTACTCACTCCTAGTCCATACCCTAAGACATAAAGCGATATTCCCAGTATGGCTTCGACATGCCCAACACCAAACTCTTCCATTACTCCAGGTATAGATGGAGCGAAGATAGTTGCTCCAATGTAGCCGGAGAAATTCAAAAGCTGTAAGAGGGCTACGAGGAGTACCTTTCGCCCTCTAGACCAGTTTCTGTGAGAAGCAGAGGATCCAGCTCAGCATATGTCTGCATGATCTCGATGAGATACATTACTCACTGTGGGTTGTCAGAGTCGTCGTCAGAATACCATCCGACGAGGTGAACGTCTTTGCTTTCTTCCACTCCCTCCTTGTCCACTCGTAGCTCTCGTCGTTCGACGGCCGCTTGGGCCCTAGCGTCGCTGAGTGCCTGCCGCTCGATATCTTCTGCAGAAGCATCAGCTGGCAGGGGTGAAAGAACACCTATCTTATCCACACTACCATTTCGGGGCGTGGGGACAAGGGCAGACTTTTCTGAACCATCACTTGATGGCTGTGGCTGCTGCTGTTGCTGCTGCTGCTGAGGTGAAAGCACGAACTGAGGTGGTATTTGAAAGGTAGGCCTGTCTTCTGGATATGGCAAGTATCTCCCTCTGCTTACTCTATTGACAGCTTGGCCAAAGATGGATTCTCTCAGTACATCCTGCATGTTCTCTGGCGGATTGATACTTGCTTCGCGAGATAGGCGGGATGTCGACCAATATAAAGCCAGAGCCAAACAGGACGGTTGAGGTACGCGCTACCGTGTGAATGGAGAACTGAAAGCCCGCAAAATGGCCTTTTGGGACTGTGCTGTTGGTACTGTACTGTAAGGAAAGAGACCTGCCTACCTACTTACCTGCCCTCCCACGCGATCCTGCCGTACTTGCTGCCATGTTCAACTCGGCTGCCGTGTGTGGGCGTCAAACAACTCTTCCATGTTTGCAAAGCGGATCTCAACCGAACGGCCACTATTCGAAGTTGATCGCGAGTCGTATACCCTGTAAGTCTCGGCAGCCTTGTACCACAGCCATGAAGCCTCGCTTGAATACGATAGAAACTACCGACCGCGTTTTCGTGTTACTTGCAGCATGTGATTTCTTTCACTTCTCCCGAAAGCAATCCGAACAGCGGTCCACTTCAGATTCCAATGTCTGGGCAAGTTCCCCTTCTAGCTGCAGTCTTATTGCGCTGAGCCTGATGGATGGCAAAGCGACGTCAAGATCATGTTGTGTGATACAGTTGTGCGGAGCGTATGATTCAATGAATTTGTCGGTTTACTGTTGGAGGAAGAAAGAAAGCAGTCCGCCTCTGAAAAGGCCAGTTTAGCGGCTAGGGCAGGATCAGTCGCCACCGGCGTGCCTGGCATCGATTTCGACAACTCCAGATTGCTATCTCCCACTGTCTTTATGAACGACAGCAAGGGGTTAGAAGAACTGAAGCTCACAAGAACAAGAATAGAGGGGTTTCTCCGGAGGAAAGTGACGAATGTCAGGAATTTGCTATACATAGTTAGCACATGAATCTGAAGTGAGTATTAATTGATTGTTTTCTTGCAACATAAGTAAAGTTCTATCACTATGAGCTACATGTATGAATTTAATTTGCAACTCATGAAAGGCGTAATTACTTGCATCTATTTATTCGCTTCTAAGCGTCTTTGAAAAAACGAAAAGTCTAGTTGATAGTTCTAATTGGTAGCGAACTTGGACCTTTGTCTTAGCTTCGCACCATGCTTGTAGAGCAAGAAGAGGGGTGGGATCATAAGGGCAGAGAGGCCGGCTAATAAACTAGACCCGCCTCCGATAGTGAGTGTTTCGAAGAGTGATCTTCCGAAGAGTGGGAAAGCAGCTCCGATTGCACCTCGAAGTAGAGCGTTACCAGCTAGAATCGAAGCTGCGTATTGCTGATACGACATGGGTAGATAGACGATTGCACCTTGGAAGATGAGGTAGATTCCCGGGAGGTAGAGACTTGCGCCAATGATGGGACCCATCCAGTGTACGTTCTCCCTTGATGTCCATCCGAAAATCAAGAGTGCGATTGGGATGATGAAGGAGCCGAATAGAGCGACTTTTAATCTTGATTCTGGGATGAGCACACCTGTCTTCTTGAAGTCGGGGATGACAACATAGCGCTGATATGCGATGTAGCCGCCGAGTGTTGGGATCAGTGCAACAATGAAGCCGAGGAAAGGGAGACCACTGGCGCCGAGTCCAAAGTGATAGATGTCCGTGAAAACGAGCGGGAAGGCTTCAAACCTGTTTGAGAGACGTAAAGTGTCAGAGTCATGCTAGCGGGCTGAAAACTAACAGAGTTTTTATGCTTACCAAAGGTAAAATACGGCGTACACCAAGGCGATGTAGATATCGATAAAGGCGACGACTGGCTCGAAGAAGAGTCTGAAAGGTCTCAATAGAGCTGTAGACAGTACCTCGGAGAAAGCGAGCTGCGACTGGTCGATTTCGGACTTGCTCTTGAGCTGATTGTTTCCAGTAAGTTTACGAAGACGTTGAGCGCGTCGTAGTAGGATGGTATCGGCTGATGTTTCGGGAAATAGGAAGAAGAGAACCACGAAGCAGAAGAATGCGAGACCGAGAAGCATGTATAATGGTGTTCTCCAGCCTGTTTGTTGAGCTGCGTATCCACCTGCTACTGGACCGAAGACCTGAACATTATGAAGGATATTAGTAAAAATTCGCTACATCATCTCGAGTGAGCTTAAGATTGACTTACGGGTCCGGCGACTGCACCAGCTGCCCACAGACTGATAGCGTAAGGAATAGTCATAGGCTTGAATACATCTGCTAAGGTAGCTCCTCCGGTACTAAGAGCAGGAGAGCACACGAAGCCAGCTAGGAATCGCATAGCCATGAGAGTGGAGTAATTTGGTGCCAGGGCGGTTGGTATTTGTAGGACAGCAAATAGGAATAACGTGACCATGTAGACGTTCAGGCGGCCGATGCTTGGAATCTCAGTGAGGGGACTGAAGATCATAGGCTGGAAAGAAAAGGTCGGGTCAGTTTTTAAGTCTCCAAACGATGTCTTGACAGACAGTATGCTCACTCCTAGTCCGTAAGCTAAAACGTAAAGTGAAAGGCCGAGGGTAGCCTTGGTATATCCTACACCGAACTCTGCCATAATGCCAGGTATAGATGGAGTGTAGATAGCGCTACCAATATAGACGGAGAAAGTCAAAAGCTGCATGAGGACCATGAGTAGTATTTTTCGTCCATTGGACCAGTTCCTGTTAGGATTGTAGAACAGAATTCAGTCTCTCTCCCATACTTTGCAGATTGTCAAACATTTTCTGTGCTTACTGAGGATTTTCAGGATCGTTTTCAGTATACCATCCAACGAGGTTAGGGTCTCTACCCTCTTCTAGACCTTCCTTAGCTGCTTTCAGATTCCGTTCAATAGTAGCTTGGGCATGAGCGTCGTTGAGCGTCTGCTGATCGCTATCGCGTCTAGTCTCGGTATTTGGAAGCGGTGAAGGAGCACGTGTTGAAAGCGAACTACTATCCTGAGGTGTGAGTGTACGAGATGAATTTTCTGAATGTTGTTGTTGTTGTTGTTGCTGGTGTGGAAGTAGGAAGTGGTTTGGTACTTGGAAAGAAGGCTTGTCTTCTGGATATGAGAAATATTTGCCCTTGCTTGCTCTGTTGACAGCTTGTCCGAAGATGGACTCTCTCACTATAGCCTGCATGACGGTAGCTACTAGTTGTGGCGATGGAGAGTGAAAGGCAACTTTAGTATCCAAAGACGATGGAAGCTCGTATAGCTGTGAGTTTGTATGAAAGGAGAGAAAAGAGACGATAGGAATGCTCGACCTTTTATACCCGTTGACTGCTAGGGTGGACAAAGATTTCGACGCCATCGGCGTTGACGCATCAACGACTCAGCGGAATCGGGGATAAGTCAGCGAGTAGGAAAGCCCGTCGACGACGCCAACGCCGCTGACTCGGCGCAAAGGGAGCTCTAGTGTGGTTTGAATACCGACAGTGGTATGTTGCGTTATACACATTATTCTTGGCGCATTCTATGGCACCTGTCCGCCCTCTCCGAATACTTTTACAAAGCAGATAGTTTTCTTGCAAAATTGCTTATCCACCCATTATTTCGATCGCCTTTTTCGGTTTGTAAGGCCATCGATATCACAAAGCAAAGCGTGGCATCTGTAATCTATCGTGGTGTTGATCCTATCGTGGTGTTCTTGCAGGACTTCGGTCGAGTAAGAATGAGACGCGCATGTATGGCACATTCATGGCGTCATTTCTTCCTTGCTTGCTTGTTGATTCATCTTGTTGCTCGTCCCGAAGCATGCACGTGCATTTCTCAGCTTTGACGACTTCGGTCCTTTCTTGCTTATGAAGCGGAAGTACCAGTCGCGTATCTACCTTGCTGGCGTTGGACTCAGCCTACTGCATAGAACAGTGAGACGTCGCGCTGCACAATCAGCGGTTTCTGCGTGAATGTATATATGCGACTTGGAATTGGCGCTGATGGAAAGAAAGACGCCATAAGAGTCCAGGCAGTGCGCATCCTCTCCCGGCCACTAGTGAGTGTGGTCAAGCATTACAGCAAATGGCAGGTTCCCAAGATCACGTAGAAAAGATAAAGCAATTGCAGACCGATGTGTTTTCCACTGCACGCGATACTATCCAGACTTGTTAGGCGTCAATAAGAATGGTAATCAAGGCTAGTTGGAGGTTTTCGCGCATTACAGACAAGCACGACACAGTAATATTTCGCATGGATTATAATCTACCATGTACTCTTACATCATCTGTCTCGTGTTCATAAGCAACGCACTCCTTCCATCACCAGTCTTAAACTAGGAACTTCTCCTATGCCAGGTTGAATCCCGCTCTCAAAACAGCACGGACCGGTTTCTAGCCTGTCAAACGAAGGAAGCTGACGAAGATATTGAAGATGAAAGGTGGATGCAGTGGATGACCACATTTACTTGAGGGGAATGAATCTCGAAGAGTGGGTGGCTCCTAGACCTGGACGACCGTGCTTGACTGGCTGATAGGACATTGAGAATTCACCTAGGTAGAATCCGACCATTTCGACCTTGATTTCGACAATGTTGAACCACTGTGGGAGTGTAACCGGAAGGGATTAGTATGGGTGATGTGTAATAGTAATTGCGAAGCGGGCGGGGCAGGAGAGGTGCAGAGATGCTTCAGAAATGCCGAGCTGGCATGTCGATGGCCAGAACAAGGCTATCACAGACAGCTCTGTTCCACCTCGCGCTCCCTCGCCAGCAGGACCAACGTCCCGCTTCGCTTCGCTCGCTTGCTTGCTAGCTGCACGCACCTTTCCGTTGTAGACGGCAGCGACAGATCCAATCATTTCAGGAACGATAATCATGTTTCTCAAGTGAGTCTTGATAGGTCTTGGCTTCTCATTTGGCTCGCACTCCTTCTTTGCCTTCCTCAGCTTCTTGATGAGGGACAGAGGCTTTGTTCCTAGACCTCTTTGGAAGCGTCTTCGTGCTCTGGCGTGCACAATCTCCATGAACTGGTCATTGGACATGTCGAGGAGGTTCTCGAGCTGCGTGATCAAGGGAGAGGTTAGTGTGCAGGCAGGCGTAATTGCAGGCTGGTCCATTGAGCGAGCGGGCTGTCCTCCACTTGATGCTGCTGCTGTTGCTGCTACTCGAGGTCCTTCCTCCCTCGCATCGCTGTCCGCTGCCTGCGCTCAACCGACCAGCCCGTCCATCGACAGAGTGGGCGCACCTCGACACCTCGGAAGGTGTACTTCTTGAAGACACGCTTCTGTCTGACCTCTGTGGAGTCTGCCATGGTGGATGTGTGCGGGTTGGGTGGGTAGAGGGAGCGCAGTCTACTCGTCGTCGCCGTGAAGCTCGACAATTGCTGGCCTGCCTTTACTCTGGCCTCGGCTGCCTCTCTCTCCCCCCAAAATTGGTGGCGTCGCTCTGCCCTTCTCTGCGCCTGGAGCTGAATTCCTTCCGCCGTCGAGGTGATCGAACTTTTGCAAACTGCCCCCATCTCGAAAGCGAGCCTTCCCTGCCCGCATTCAAAGGCGAGTTTCGCTGGTGGCGTCGACTACGCGCAGAGGCGGCAGGCAGGCAGGCCAGACACACGCAGTGAAAGCAGAAGGAGAGTGAATCCCCCCCAACTCTGTGTCCGGCATCAGCCTGTGAGCAGCGACCGACCTTTTGCATTGCATGCTATTGCAACACGGCTGACTCTCTCCTCACCATCCAGTAAATTGATTCAGAGCTCCTGATCCACTTCACAAAAGTCAGTCAGTCATGCTCTCGATTACCCTGGTCGAAGATGGTCCATCGTGCAGAGAGGTCGGTCATGCAGTAGCAGCAGGGAGGAGTAGATAGGAAAGATGGCATCATGCATGCTCAACGGATGGACACCCCAGCATCCGGATGACGACGGGAGATACGCTGCTGCATGGGTGCCTCCTCTGCACGAGGAATCCTCGACCTGGGACATCTATCCCTGGGTACCATACTAACCCTCCACCACCCACAGTGCGTTACCTCGCTGCCTACCTCCTACTCCAAACCGGCGGAAACGCCTCTCCTTCAAAGGAGGACATCAAGTCCGTCCTTGATGCCGCTGGGTGCGTTTGCAATCATAAACTACTTGAGCCTTTCCTATCAAAAGCTTACATCTCTTCTTGCAATTCAACAGCGTCGAGACCGACGAGGAGCGTCTCTCCAAGCTCCTCTCCGAGCTAGAAGGCAAGGATGTCAACGAGCTCATCCAGGAAGGTTCATCCAAGCTAGCCTCCGTCCCATCAGGCGGTGGTGGTGGTGCCGCCCCAGCTGCTGCTGCCGGCGGTGCTGCTCCTGCTGAGGAGAAGAAGGAAGAGAAGAAGGAAGAAGAAAAGGAGGGTTAGTCGAGTTCCACTCCTATGCTGAGAGGGAGGATGTATCGCTTGGGCGTGTTTGACCACGGGGACGGTCTTTAGAAGCCAGACCTTCTTTCATCAGCACGCTCAGCGATGCATAGCCTCTTCTCAAGCACCTTGTCCGACAAATACTGATATACCTTTTCATTCTCATCCAACAGAGTCCGATGACGACATGGGATTCGGTCTATTCGATTAAAGAATTACTTTCCTTTCGGATTCTCCTTCCCCCGTCAACCCACCTTCAAAAGCCCTACCATCGCATACTTCTCAATTTGGCGCTCTCTCGACCTTTTACAAGTCTTATCTCTCTTCCACTTATTCACACGAAATGCCTCGTTCTTTCCGGCGACATGCAGCTATGCTAGTACATCGTTGTAATTTCTGATAGTCCGTTGCTTCTTCTTGAGTTGAGTTTAGAGGACGATACTTCTGGTGATTCTTTGGGAAGATGGCAATGCAGATGAAAAGTATGCTTGGTTCCTCGGATATACAATAGCTGTGCATTGCTGCTTTGCTTCGATGGATTGGATACTTGAGTCACTTACACGTTTGTTTCGGCGAGGCTTGTTTGACACGTGCTCATTCAGGCCCTGAGTATCGTAAGTCATGAGACGTAGTCTTCGGTCCTTGAAGCCCTCCTTCCAGATCGATTGGACTGAAGCACGTCTATAGAACTAGAGTAGTGCTAATGAGCACTGTGTCCCGTGTGCTGTGTCTAGCTACCTAGAACCTGGTAGTGAAGACCTGCAGTCGTGTGGCGTGGCGCATGATTGACCAAGTGAAGCATGCATGTCGGGCTTCTCACAATGAGACTGCCAGGACCGCCTCAGAGCTGCATTCCTATGCCTTGTAAATACCCTTCATCCATGTCTATTGAAGGTTGCGCTTGCCTGTGGAATACCGGCATCTTTCACTTTGCCCCGTGGCCCTTGTTTTGATGCTTCAGCCAGATGTCGAGTTCAATCGCGTCTCTCTCTTCCTGTCTGAAACGAAAGAACAGGACAAGGCCTGCAAGACGATACACGCGGACTACTACACAACTTACTGGCCGCTGGGGCAAAGCTGTGTTTCCCTGCTGGGGTGTCAGGCCGCAGGTCAGCTGGGCGCTGAGCGAACGTTGAAGCGACGACACGATGGATCCATCAAGCGCACCATTCAAATCACCCAGGCCACCAGCGCCTCGTAAAGCACGCGCAGGAGGTTCGTTATCGCGTCAAAGCAGCCGTCAATCTCTGAAGGATGCCTTTGGCGGGGCTCAGGAAACGGTACCGCCTATGCCTACTGCGCCTTTAGGGCTCGGACTTGCCATGAGCGATGCAAGCGCGCTGGAGGTCAGCCATAACAACAGCAATGCTGCCAACGATAGCCTACAAGAGATCCTAAGTGCCACTTCGGATGGACCTCTAGACGCGCCGAAACAGCAATCAGGCAATGATAATACTACAACCGCTACTGCTGTCCTGTCAAGACTGGAAGGTCTATTAGTGGCTAAAAGTAATGAAATACAGTTAGCAGGTAGATTGGGAGAGGCTTTATTATCACAACAAGCAGAATTAGAATCTAGAATCAGAGAATTAGAAGATGAAGTAAAGAAAAATGAAGATCATGATCATGTTTTCGGTAGTGGTAAACAAACGCGTCACTATAATAAGAAGACTATGAATGATGATGATGATAGTGATATTGAAAGCGCTGCTCTTATTGATGAGAGAGTAAAAGAGAAACTGAAAGAATTGGAAAGTGAAATGATGAGATGGGAAAAGGGGAATGAACAGATTTATAAAGAAGTTGGGGTCCCTTCGGGCACCAGTAGTGAACTTGTTCGTCAAGCTAGCTCAGCTTCGATGGTGAGTTATCTCTTCTTCTCTATAGTATCTGACCTTGGATGTTTATTGACGCGTACGTCTTCTCACAGCGGCCTGAACAGCCAAATACACCGACATTGCCCAAGTCGACGTCTCAGAATGCTCTGCACGATACAGCACTACTCGAGGCCGATGGCACACCTCTGTCACCATCTCAATCCCGCCGACAACGCAACGCACAGCATCGAGCCAACGATATTGAGTTTGCTACTGAAATCGGACAATCCCTGCTCGTCGAAGTACGCCGCTTACAATCTCTACTTAGCGAGAGAGATGCACAATTAGCAGCTTCAAAGGCTGAAAAGGATGGTATGGAAAGATCCATGGAGTCATTAGCAGGAGGATTGAAATCAGTCGAAGAATCACTTGATAAATATAGAGAAGAAAATTGGAACCTCGAAGTTCAAAATCAAGAAGTCAGAACTCAATTTTCTGAACTTCAAGCTAATTTTAACAAAAGTGAATCTGAACGTAGTAGACTTTCTAGAGAACTGAATTCAGCTAGAGAGACTTTAGATGGTGATAAGGTTGATAATGAAAGATTGTTAGCTCAATTTGAAAGTTTACAGAATAAACATGATACTGATATGGCCAACATGAGAAGGACTACAGCTGGATTACAGAGAGAAAAGACGGATTTACAGACTGCTCTCGATGGAGTTAAGAATGAGCTCGCTCTCCGTGCTAGAGGCATCAGGAGGAGTGTATCCGCTGCTTCAAACAATACACTCGGCACAAGCGACTCTCATCATGCTATTGCTGGAATGGGAGGTGATCTAGCAGAAGAAGACGAAGATGAAGAAGATGACGTCTTCGGTACCGGTAGAAGAGGTACAGGACGTAGAAAGACAAATGATCACTTGCTAGATTCACCTAGTCCCATGTTTAACGATGCAGATTCAAGCCTAGCTTCAGATACAAACTCTCCAGCGGCTTTCAAGAATCTATCCGAAGCTGAGAAACTTAGAGGTAACCTCGCTCATGCTCAGAAAACCATACAAACTTTGAGAGCTGCTTTGACCCGGGAGAAAGAAGCCAAGATGGCTGTTAAGAGGAGATTGGCGGGTGGAAAGAGCGATACTGGCGAGGAAGATGAACTTAGTGATGGTGATGAGGAATTCGATGATGGCTATCAAGACGATGAAGTCGATGAGAATCAGCCTGAGAAGAGACGAAGGACTATCACTGCTGCTTCTGCAAGACGTGGTCGTGGTGGACGAGGTGGTATTGTTGCTTCCCGACGAGGTGGCGCGCTTGCAGGTCGACTGCCTCGAGGCTTACAACCTTCAAGTCTATCAGGCCAAGTGCCCTCTGGGGATGAAGAGTCTGCAGATGGTTCTATCATCGAGTATGACGCGCCTCGAGATGTCAGTATGTCAAGCGAGCAGGAAGAATTGGCTTCTCTGCCAGGCGAGGATGATATACATCACGGCCCGGCATCTGTCTTCGGCGGTAGCATGAACAGTCTAGCTGCTATGGACCCTGCTTTCGCGGATATTCTACCTTCTTCACGATCTCAAGCAGCAGGCGACCTCGCACGCGGCTCGACAAGAGATAACCGACCCAATTCAATGATGTTCTCGAATGACTTGAACTTAATGGAACAAATCGAAAGACAGGAAGAAGAAATTGAAAGGTTAAAAGCTATTCCGCCTGCTCCTGAACCAGTCGAAAAGAAAGAAATAGCAATAATGACAGACGAAATCGTACCCCCTAAAATCGAGGTACGAGAGTTTGCGATGCAGACCGAACAAGATCCGCCAAAGGAAGTGAAAGATTTGGCTGTTCAGACAGATGTTGAACCTGTCAAAGAAGTCAAACATCTTTCGATGCAAACTGAGCCTGAACCTGTCAAGCAGGTTAAGAACCTCTCTATGCAGACTGTCCCCGAACCAGTCACAGAAACGAAGAACTTCTCTATGCAGACTGTCCCTGAACCAGTAAAAGAAATCAGAAGCATATCGATGCAGACTGTTCCAGCAGCAGTAAAGAAAGCAAGAGACTTTGCGATTCAAACGGACAAGGTGGAAGTCGAGCAAGTTAAGCCTGAGACTGTCATTGTCACCGTACCACCGCCACCTAAAGAAAGCAAGACTTGGGCAATGCAGACGGATGACATTGAAGTGCAAAGAGCAGAGATCGCTACTATGACGAATCCGGAAGTGGTCATCCCGAAGAAGGACATCGAAACAATGACCGTACCTAAGGAATTGGATAATGTTTCCACTCAGACCGTACCTAGGGAACTGGAAAATGTTTCCACTCAGACAGACAGAGAGGAAGCCAAGCCTAGTAAGCCATCCTTGCAGTTGCTAAATATAATTGCACCACTGATGGAGGCGCTCGTATATAGTTCCAGTCTTGCCGCCTGCGCCGATTCTGGTGGACCAAGGGTCGGACCCTCACGTCGACTTTGACACACTGCTTAAGCAGTCCGAGCAGGACCACGAGACTTCGGCTAATTTATCAGCTATGTCCTTCGCGGGTAACGAACACGAGGTCACTACGCCAAAAATGGAGTCAACACCTACCTTCTCAACGAAGGCTCTGCCAGATGAAGCCGAGCTTATTGCGCCTGATATTCCTGAATCATCATATACGCACAACATGAGACGGGACGACAGCTCCACCTCGCATTCTTTCAAGTCCTTCTCCGTACGCGATACAGACTATGATACCGCTGCCGAAACAGATGGAGATTTCGAAGATGCGAGAGATACGCTTGCAACTTTCAATACCGCTTCGCTTGGTCTTACTCAGTTCGCCAACGTGTCCCAGAGCACGATCATGCATTCTGCTAGAGGGTCACCAGGTGCGAGCGATGGTGAGAGTGACTCGTCCGTTCGAGCACCTGTGCGATACCGCAGATCGTCGAGAACGAGAAGCCGCGAGCCAACTGTGGTCGAAAAGGCTCCTCCGCTACCCAAGCCCGTCATGGTGGAAGTTGCAGTACAGACGGATATCATTCCTACCACTATGGTCACGTCACCTACAATGACACCTGGCTTCATGAACCGAGAACTGCCATCGATAGCATCGCCGCCGGAAAACAAACGTCTCTCTGTTACATCCTATGGCGATACGACCGTTGATTCTTCTGATACAGCACGCCCAACCGGCCTTGTATACCTTGAAACAGTCAGCCCGAAGGTAGAAGCACCTCCCAACTCAGCAAGTACCTCAGTATCACCTGGAGTCTCACCCGTTGAATCCGACTTTGCTTCTGTACCCGCATCCCCATTGAAAGCTCGCGCGCCAAAGCTCTCAATACCACCACCACCAGCAGACCCTCCTTCTCGAGAGACATTGAAGCATTCCATGACGCCGACTTTCAAGCCGCCTCGTCCTTCCTCGCCACCACCGAAAGACTTGCTGCAGCGCGCACAAACACCCACGTTCCTTGCCCCTGGCTCAGTCAGCAGGAAACGCCATTCGGCCGCCAACGATGGCATGCCTGTTACTCCTGGTCAATACGGCACGATGCCCCTCCATCGCAATGAAGCTCACTTTGGTGCTAGTCCGGCTCCTCTGGGACGCAATAGACAAACTACTCAGCCGAGAGCCACAATGTCGTCTACTCAACTGCGAAGCAGTGCACCTGGTATTCGATATCAAGCTGCCTCTACCGAGCCAACTGAATTTGGTAGACAGGGCGCTGTAACGCCTGTTAATCAGATGGCTCACCCACCTTCTCGCTACGGCTCTACTCGGCGTCGACGCGAACAAGGGCATTCCTCCAGAGCTTCGATGTCATCTATGGGAAGTGGACGCTCCCGAAACCCTTCTATCGCTTCTTCAGCTCGTACAAGCGATGCTGGGATGGACGGCCTGCCTACACCTGGTGCAAGTCTAGGAGGTGGTGCTGGAATAGCAGGCAGTACTGACCCTGCTGTCATTCATGCTATTACTCAAGCTATGATTGGAGAGTTTCTGTTCAAATACACAAGGACTACATTCACGAAAGGCCACTCTGATAAGCGACATCAGAGATTTTTCTGGATTCACCCGTATACCAAGACGTTGTACTGGAGCAATTCGGATCCGGGAGCCGAGGGGGTCAACCAGAGCAAGGCAAAGAGTGGTGAGTTGCTGAAGCTCCTTATATTGATGAGGAATCTTGGCTGAGATGTGTGCACAGTCTTCATTGCTGGAGTACACGTCGAGAAGGACTCTAACCCATATCCACCTGGTCTTTACCAGCACAGCATCGTTGTCTCAACGATTGGAAGAGAGATCAAACTCACTGCGCCTACGCAAGAACGACATGAAATGTGGATGATGGCGATTAATTATCTGTTAGCTCGCGAGGACGGACCACCAGCTACAGCGCCATCAGCCGTAAACGGACCAGGTACACCTTCTAGCAGATTTTCAAGCTTCGGCAAATCTGTTAACAGAAGTGCAGCCTCTCTTCGATTTCGTCAGAAATCAGATCCATCAAGCTTATCTGAGGCTGGCGTCTTAGTACCATCTACAGGCTCAGACACGAATACCCCGAATGACTCTACTCTCATGCCACGCAATAGAGCGGGCAAGACTGTATCGTCAATCTATCAACAGGACTCCCGATCTGAAGCACACTTGACTGCTACCAAGAAAGCACGCAAGATGTCGAACGCTACTAGCTTGTACAAACGCTCGGACACCCCTGCTGCGGAGTATGAGAACTTTATCGCCGAATATGGATCCCCTAGGAGTGTAAGAAGTTACAGGACTAGCAATACCGCCGGTCCCTCTGGCAGCAAAGGTAAAGAGGCGGATGAGAGTCTGGAGATCATCGATAGACGGGATGTCTTGGGAGCTGAGGCTGATGGTTACGAAGGATTGGAGAATGTGAGAGCTTGCTGCAATGGAGAGCACGATGTCGGCAAATTATCGGTATCCAAGAAACACCATCACCATCACCATGCAACTGGACAGGGCTATGATAACGGGACAGTGAATTCATCAGCGGGAAGAAGCAATTCAGTTGCTAGCAAGGCTAGTCGACGGAGTGGTAGAATGAGCGCATTCAGCCAAGAGCCACCCGTTCCTTTGCTCAACAACGAGCCAGCTAGCCCTTCTATTCGTTCTCGGTCCCATAGCACTACTCTGAAAGGGTTGAGCCGCTCAGTCGGCTCACCTAGGCAAGCTATGCAACGAGATGGCTCGAGTAGTCGCACCACTTCTGCTGGTACGAATAACAATCCCTTCACGGCATGAAGGACTTGACTTCACCTTTTCTCTCGTTAAGTGACCAGGAATCAATCTATCTTCGTTGTAATTTTCGGCCTTTTGCTAGACTCGTATTTCGCCATTTCTCTTCTATTCATTATATATAAAGGCTTATTTGATGTCACAAGCGCGTTGTTCCGAGCCTACTTCTGTGATAAAGGGTACGCAATACAATGTCATTATTTTGTAAATACACGCGACCCGTCCGAGAGCTAATGGGAAGATGGAATATGCTGCCTTGGCTAAATCGCAGTGACCCGGCATGCTTGCAACATTGATACCTCGTCAACGCAACCTGGCGTCAATTGCAACATGATGCTGGTGGATTGTGTAGATTACTCCCGGACAATTGCGCAAAAGCGGCAGTATGAGGTAACTCTCCGCGCGTCTAAGAGCCCATCGTTGACACTGATGATTTTTGTAATGACTCTTATGACAATCGGCAGAAAGTACTATAAAAAAGGCTTTGATTGCTAAAGGCCAGTTAACAAAACTTTGTAATGCTCGTGATCGGGACTACTGTCCGTCACTCTCATCATTAATTGCATTCATTCACTCGCTGCTTTCACTTTGACCAGGCAGACCAGCAAGTAAATAACGCCAAAACAGAGTGTGGCACGCCGACGCTGCATCGTCGACAACGAGCAAGTTGCTGTAGAGCCAGACAGACCCTCGCTGAGGCCCTTCGTGTGCCCTCCGGTGCGTGTGGTTCCGCTGCGAGGCAGCCCGGCAGCCATGGTGGGAAGCTGACGACAAGCTTGGTTGTTATTGCAGCCGTCCGATAATCGCTACGGCCCAGCAAACACCCACAGGCCTGCAAGAGGTTGTCCTCAGTTTACCATATCTTTTGCGCCCACTCCCAGCCTTCAGTCAAGCTTGTTAGCGGTGTACGTCCCAGTGAGATCTTCCTCGATGCAGGCAACCATATGCGGTAATCCAAGCTGATGAGCTTCCTCAGCTGGCAAGCACAACATCCTACGCAAGCACGACCAGCAAATTCAAAAGCGTACATCATTACACGCATCTGTAGCTCTACTCCACTCGCTCTTTCGTCATTCTCACCCCTCGCTCGCAGCGATCAAGTCTTGCCTGACAGGCAAACGCTTCTTGCGCTTGAAACGTGCACGCGAGCAACGCGCGATCAAGCTTTATTCGGATTGGATTTGACTTGGTTTTCACAAGAATAGTCTCTGTAGCTCCACAAATCGAAGAAAACAGTCTACTGGAGATCTCGACATGGCTTCCCCATTCGACTTCTCCGCGTTTCTCCTCACTCCTCCCATCCCCAATTACTCGAACAATTACAACAGTGGCAATGATGCACAGAATCAACAGCAACCTCAACACGGCAGCAACTCCGATGGGCCTCCAAGCAACTATCCTGCTTCACTCTCCACTCCTGCGCAGTTTGCATCACCAGCGAGCAAGTATTTGGGCCAACAGGAACTTGGAATGCAACCGCATTCATCGTACTCGCAGCAGACAAATCAGGAACGTTATCAGCCGCTACAACAGAGCCAACATAATACGGGACCCTATCTTGGGGAGCAGCTTGTCCCCGGTGCTCAAGCGAACTATGGCTCTTTCAACGGTTATCAAGATTCAATGAATAACTCGCAAGTGTTCAGCTCGAACAGCTCCTCTACATCGGGCAATCCAGGCCAAAGCAGTTCGAGCCACTTGCCGCCGGTAGCAAGTGGTAGCAATTCGAAGAGACTTTCAATGTCGGCTCCTAAAATGCCAAGCTTAGATGAGCGCGACTATGGGCTTGACCCTTCCGCATTCTCGAACGTCACGTTTCAGATGCCATCCTTCTTGCAGGCTACCAGCCAGCCTGGAGAATACGGCGATGGTCCACCTGTGGTAGACCCTTCTGCGTTCCGCTCTGCCCAACCGCAGGGGATGTCGATTTTCCAGCCCGGCTTCCTGACAGGTCCTCCACCTACCGGCCAACAAATGGCACCCACCAATACTGGGCCACCAATGTCATTCCAGCAGCCAATGGACAACACCCGAGCTCCGGCTGCGTCAGCTAGCGAGAAGAAGCAATACGTGCCCGACACAAAGAACCCGATTTACGGAATTTACGGTTCTTCCGTCATTTCTGTCAATCCTGACCCGTCGCCCTTTAAGCTAGCCTTGAGCAATGCTATCCAGCCAAAGCTGACTGCACCTCCCGAGTCGCGAAGTGGGTCGCCAGACTTCGACCCGAAGACCTTAGGTCTGCCGGTTGGCGACCAGCTCTTCCCGCAAGCTTTGCCTGGATTGTATTCCAGCTCTGGCTTCGATATGCTAGGTGTTCTAGCACGAGTTGTAGCTCGACCTAATCCTCAAATCAACATTGGTCCAGTCGATACATCGTGCTCGTTCTTGGTCGTAGATGCTAGAAGATACGACATGCCAATCGTCTTTGCTTCCGACACTTTCACCAAGTTGACTGGATACCATAATGTAAGACAAAACTAACATCCGCTTACTGGCATCACAAATAAAACGGGCTAATCTTCTATTTTTCAGGCCGATATCATCGGTCGAAACTGCCGCTTCTTGCAAGCACCTGACGGTGCTGTACCTATGGGCAGCAAGCGCAAATATACCGATCCTGCCGCCGTCTACCACCTGAAGACCCATATTCAATCCGGTAAAGAGACTCAAGCTAGTATCATCAATTACAGGAAAGACGGTTCGCCGTTCATCAATCTCGTCACTGTCATCCCAATCTCCTGGGACACCGATGAAATCGCATACTTCGTAGGATTCCAAGTCGATCTAGTTGAACAGCCTAATGCAATCCTCGAGAAGATGCGAAACGGTACTTACGTTGTCAACTACTCGTTGCTGCCTACCAATTCGGGCGTACTGCCGGCAGTACCAGCCTTAGCTGTGGAGAAGCCTGACATCCCCGAAGAGTATCCTCTGATTGAAGAAAGCATGTATGTTGAACCTAGAACCATTCAGATCAGCTATCCCAGAGCCTCTGGAGCGGCCACCGCTGCTGCTGCACAAAGCTCTATGACCATCGCGCCTGAGTTGCTCGAGGTCATGGGTGCACTCGGTACCGGAGATGAACTCGATGACGATGCTGCAAAGAAAAGATGGAACAAGATGTTACTGGACCACACTGGCGATTTTGTGCACGTCCTATCGCTCAAAGGGTCTTTCCTTTATGTTTCCCCAAGCGTTACGTCCATGCTTGAATACGAGCCTTCCGATTTAGTCGGCAAGACGCTTCAATCTGTTTGTCATCCTTCCGATATTGTCCCCGTCATGCGCGAACTCAAAGACTCAGCCAACGCTACCCAGCCGGTTATCAATTTACTGTACCGATTTAGACGCAAGCACAGCGGATATGTCTGGATGGAAGCACAAGGCAAGCTTTATCTTGAACAAAGCAAAAGTCGCAAGTGCGTCATCCTCGTTGGCCGAGAACGTCCAGTCTATCAGCTTTCTTGGCAAGACTTACGCGCCGCTGGTGGTCTAGGCGAAAAGGAGTATTGGAGCAAGATCACCGTGAATGGCATGTTCTTGTATAATACTCCCTCTGTCAAGACCGTTATTGGACACGATTCGCACAATCTACAGGGCAAGAGCATGTTCGACTACATCGATGCATCTAAAGCTCCAGAGCTCGCCATTGCACTCAACGATGCAGCCGCTGGCAAATCAGTTCGTATGCGCTACAAGCTTAAGAATGCAAGGGGCTCTTGGGTGGATGTAATCACAAATTTCTTCCCCAACACCGCACCTTCCAATCTTGATGGCAAGGGTGGGCGCTCATCCACTCATCCCTCAATTGTTCTACAAACAAATGAATATGCATCCGAGATGCGACGAAGGGCTACGATGGGATCTGCTTCCACTTCGCTACCACCGCCGACGGGCGTCAAGTCATCCAGCGGCGGTGATGGCCAGCGCGGACCTAGTCTGTTGCAGTCATCTTCGTATAGAGACATGATTGTCACAACACCAGATGCTAGTGACGATGGACGCTCGTCCGCTTCCGGTTCAGGGTCTGGGTCCGGCTCTGATTCGTCGGCGCCTTCGACCTTTTCGGCGATCCCGTCTACGTACAAGACCTTATTATCGCAAGCGAAAGCGCAATCAGACAATCTCTTTGATGAGCTAGACACTACTCGTACAACAAGCTGGCAGTATGAGCTGCATCAACTCAAGTTGACGAACAAGAAGCTAAAGGAAGAGATCGCAATGCTGGAAGCTGCGAGGCGCAAGCGTAAAAAGAAAGACCTGGCTGGCAACAACGAGTCATCAACCTCGGCCGCATCGTCTCGGGTATTGCCAAACGTCAATACTGCAAACCTCAAGACTTGTGCCAACTGTGGAAAGACGGACTCGCCCGAATGGCGTGTAGGGCCAAGTGGGGCTCGCAACCTTTGCAATGCTTGCGGACTCCGCTGGGCTAAAGCCACCAGGAATCAAAGGCAAAGCAGTAGTACGCCGTCTGCAAGCGCTTCAAGCTCCGGTAACTCAGACATGGATGCTGCGGCAAGCTATTTGCAACCAGTTGGACCCTTCGCCCTTCAGCGTCCAACCTTTCAACATGCAGAATCTTCTAGATTCAATCAAAATGGTCCCTGAACGGAAGATCAGGACTAGGATCTCCGCAAGCGCTGCGTAGCTGTTCATTCACGGAATGAACTACTTGCACTCCACATACAATGCCTCGTGCAAAATTGACATAATCTTTACTGCAACTGCATTTAGTCTACTATCTGCCGGAGGTGCCACAGACTAAAGACATTCGTGTATCATCATTAAGGGCCAAAAGTATCCTTCTGAGGCGTTCTTTGCGAACAACAAATTCATTCATCATTCATCGTTGTAGCTTTGTTCATTATTTCCACATACTCTCAACAGTCACATACATTGGGCCGTACATTTTGGTGGTTTCGTTGCTATCAGCGCAACTTATTTGTACCGTTAGTTTTCATTGGGACGATTTAAATATCAACAGAATAACTTGCTAAACAAACAACACTGATTGGTCATGCTGTATATGTAAATGCGAACATTCGCACACTAACCACTTTGCGGCGCCAGACCGCTGGGAGTGCAAGTTCTTAGCGGAGACTGGCTGCAACTAATCTTCTAAGACTTCAAAGGCCCAGATACAGCTCGTCACTAACACTCAAACATACACAATTGGGAGCTATTGTACAGCTTTCCGACAAGGTATCACTGCAATGGCTCAGATGATTCGGATAATCGTGACAAATGCAAATAAACATCGGTTCCTGCAGTCAAGGGTGTTATAGATTAGTCCAATGTCATCTATATAAAGCGTATAAGAACACGATCTTACCATAACCCTGCATGGAGATTAGCTTGAGATTCCCGCCAAGATACTGGGCGTATAGTCTTGCGATTGGGAGACCGTAGCCATAACCAGCTAGAGGCGCTTTGAAGTCTGATCCGCCAAATTCATCCCCGACTTCTTGAGCCTCGGCGGTCGTAAATGCGTAATTCCAGATCAGGGGAACGTCTTTCCGCGGGATACCGCCGCCCTGAATACATTCAAGTTTTAGTCAGGTGCTTTTGGCTTTGCATTTGCCGAAAAGAGAGAAGAGTATCTCACCTCGTCGGAGACCTTGATTGTAATATCTTCTGAACCTTCTGCTACAATGACCTTGATAGGCGGGAACTTCTCGCAATCAACGCCATGTGTCTCGACTGTCGCGCGCAGCGAATTCTTCAAGATTTCGAAGAGCATATGATTCTGGTAGAAGGAAGCGTGTCAGGTGAAGCTTACATAGACTTGACGTCGTCAAGACTTACCAAGTGCGAGGGAATATACATGAAACGGAGATCCTTTGAACACGTAAGGTGTACAGGTGGACCCTTGAACAAACCATAGTGCTCTTCACAAATGAACAGAGCATTATCAATAGCTTCTTGACATACATTCTTGACGTTTGTGTTCGTGCAGATAACGCCAACGTAGTTTGGGTCTGGATCCAGTTGATTCAGAGCAATATGTTGACCTATGAGTACTCGAATACCAATTCGTGACATGTAGAATCTATCTAAGAAGGTTTGTATCGTCCGCTCGACTTGCTTGTTGGAAGGATTGTTTTTCTTCAATTCAAATATACCTTGTGCTACCGTAGTCACGACCGGATCGTGGCGCTTCTTGATCTTTACGAGACACTTTGTAAAGTTCTCGTTATATTCGTGTACCTCTGGCGGCCAATCAACTTTGAGTGTTGGATTTGCATAGTATCTGTTGTTGGCGGAAAGTAAATAGAGTCACACCGCGGATCAGTCAGGTAGTAGCAACACTACTTATTGTCAAGGGTATACCGCTCACTTGTGACCAAGCCCTATCCGGGCTTTCCCGTTATACGATTTGTGATACTGAGCTTGCATATGTTTGGGTAGACTTGGATTTGGGACAGCTTCTGGTAGGGGAGGGCTTTCGTGTTGCGCTTTAATCATGGCTTGCTGGATATTCGACGGAAGATTAGGTTTAGGAAAGTTGATGAGTTCCTGCAAGACACAAGGTCGATCAGAGTGGCTTGTCCAGGCAGTATGAGAGGCGAGGAAACTTACTTCAAATGACTGAGCGTACCAATTCTTGACTTTTCGGATCGATGGCATGTCATGGAGCCCCAGCGGCAGTTCATCGAGGTCTTTAACGCGGTGTGCCAGGCGGATCGGCAGCTCTTCTGCACAATGAGGCACAGTATGGAACGGATGAATGGGTCAGCTTGGTACTTACTGTGTCGCGGGTGCACCTGCGAGCCCTTAATGCCCGGTCGCAGACTCGCAAACGCCGCGGGGCATGGATGGGCGGACTGACCAGCCAGGAATTCCGACGCTCTAAGCAGCGTTCCCTGCGAAGGGTTCTGGCCTGTGGATCAAGCGTGTCAGACCCCAATCAGCGCTTCACGGCGAGTGTGTCCCACCCACCAAACTGGACCATCTGCCTTAGAGAGACGCCGGTCTGAGGGAAGCTCGCATAATGGGAGATCTTGGAGTAGAGCTCCGGCGTTATCCTGAAGGCGGACATGGCTGCGAGGCACTGCTGCTATGGGATACTGTGCGTGTCTATCGCTGCCATTCGCTGTCCCGCCTTTGTGTAGTGCTGTCGCGGTGCAAAGTGAGCCGCCTTCCGTCCCATTCAGGTGGGACATGTTCGGAGGAAGCCAGTAGCCGGAAATGCAAATAGTGGCAAACTCGACAGCAAGATATAAACACATGAATGTATTGCTTTCAACCTGACCTCTCAGGGCCATTCACACATGAACACTTTGAACAGCCATTGATTCTTTGAATTTGTTTGCAAGGCTTGAATAACAGTTATTTTGATTAGAAACGCAGCAAGGCAACGACCAAAGATGCAAGCAACCACCTTTTACGCCTGTGTCTGTCCGACAGGCATCTTTTCCTTCGAAGCTGGAGCAAAGCCAGTCCTGTTCTTCTTGCTCCATGGCCAGTCCCACTTCCTGTTGATAGGTGACTCGCTTCCGCTGAAAACGGGTTCCGCACATTAGCACGTTCACACATGTATTTGAACGAGAACGGTCCGCAAACTTACGTATAAATGAGAACATCGTAGATAAGGCATCCCATGAGACCACCCTGGGTAAAGAAACGCCAAATCAGTTTCCGCCGGTACTGGCCAAAGCAGGGAGAACCCTCACACTTAAAGTAGCACACCAAGGTACCCAGAGCCAGTACTGGCTCCTGAAGTTCCACACGTCTCGTCCATAGCCAGTCCACCAAGTGACAAGACGCGGTCCAATGTCTCGTGCAGGATTGATGCTGCACAAGACGCGCAAGTGTCAGATCTGAACTCAACAATCAAAGCGAACAACAGACGGAGAGTCCCGACGTACCAGTATGCAGTTTGCATTCCGAAGCAAGCTCCGATACCAACGATCAAGAAGAGTAGAACCAACGGATTTAAGCCATCTGGAGGTGCAGCATTATTGCTGTCTGAGATTGCCAAAACGGTAATGAGCAGGATAGCAGTATTGAGGAATTCCTGAAAGAAGACGGTCGGGAGTCAGCGCCAGTGCTATCAAAGCGAGTGTACGACTGTGGAATAACATACCTGGAAGAAAGCTGTGGCATCTGTGACATATTCCACTGTATGTGATGGAAATTTGAGAGATAGATTCGTGAGCGACTTGGTTGATCGAGGAACGCGGTAGTAAAGAGGAGGCAGGGTCGGCTTACGAGGATAAGTCGAGAACAGGGAAGCAGTTGCAGTTGCGCCGCTGATTGTTCTGATGTTAGGGCCACCTTCAAAGATGTTGATGGCACCTCTGTATATGGCATAATTGAGTCCGGCACCGGTGGTACTACCTATTATTTGAGCTAAAACATAGCCGGGCACTTTCTTCCATGGGAAACCTCGGAAACAGGCTAGTGATAGAGTAACGGCGGGGTTGATGTGTCCTCCTGAGATACCACCAGCTACCCAAACGCCTACACCAACACCGATCTGAAAATAGGCAAAAGGAGATCAGCTCCTAAGTAAGCAATGCCAAAGCAGTATATCGCCAACTTACACCCCAGCCGAACGAGACGGAAAGGTAGGTACCTCGTGGAGAGCTAGAGACATTGGGGTCGAGTGATAGGAAATATTGTAGGGAAACACCTGTACCGAACATGACGAGAAGCACTGCGAGGCAAGGTAAGTATGCATCAGATTTGCCTCGGAACAATCGAGAAACTACAAGACGACGTACTTGTGCCCAGGAATTCGGCAAATGGTTCTCTCATAGCATGTCTAAATCTGGACCAAGGATTAGGGAACATGGAATCTTCATCCTCAAATTCTTCACTATCAGAGGATCCACTAGAAAGCGAGCCTCTTCTTTCAGCCCGTCTAGTCCTTTCTTCAATTGCATCCTTCTTGCCTTTCTCTTCGCCGAACCCTTCTTTGCGTACTAGAGCGGAATCATCTTCATCATCTCTGATTTCATTCTCTCCACCATTATACATATCTTTTGAAGAACCTTCTCCGGAATTACCTCCTTGTGATTGCTTTTTGAGAATTTGCTTGAGCAGGTACATGATCTCATCGTTTGACTGACTAGAGGGAGCAGCATGATGAGCATCGTGACCCGCTACGAAAGTTGGCTCTAGATAAGGTTGGTGGTGTACGGATCCTGGACCAAGAGGGTTGAATGGCGGTATACCGAAGGGATTGTAAGGGTGATGGGCACCTGGTCCGACAAGGTTGACCTGAGAGGCATTGCGGGAGCCATGAGGAGTAACACGACGACTTCCTGGTGCAGTATGAGATTTTACCCGATCTCTGTAAGCTTTCTGCGCATCTCGCTGTTCACGAGTAGGTAATGGCCTTGCTAGGGAGTAGAGAGGTTTGCTATGTGCAGCTTGATGACTTCCTCGCACGGTTTGCCCTTGGGCATATGGGAAATTGAAAGCCTGTGGCCACTTTGCAATGTGGGGTGAGTGTCTGCCTGAAGCGCGGTGTGAATGATGAGCAGCAGGCTCGGGGCTGCTGCTAAAGTGCTGATCTTCTGCAGCAGAAGCGGGCAGTAAACCAGCAGCCACGGCAGGATCGGCATGATCCCTAATGTAGACATTCTGATTTCCATCAGTGTTGCGGTTCGGCAGGGTTTCGGCTTTGTGCAGCGGTGCGAGGTGTGGCTGTTGATGGCTGTAGCTGTCGCCGGCTGGTGAAGCAGGCGCTGAAGCTGTCCCATACGAATGTCGCAGTTCGGCTTCGGTCTGTCGAGTTGGGAGCGCGAGATCGCCTGGCCCACTTCTTGCGTCGGTGCTATCACCGCTATCTGCTCGAGGTACACCTGCGAACCGAACCGTCGGAGCGTCCCCTTCCCCTCCTTGTCCCGGTGCAGTGTTGACAGCGGTCCCTTCAGACGAAGGTGGGGAATGCTCGTGAGATGGAGAATTATTCGAATCTTCGTAGTGTTGCTCTGCTGATGCTTGTCGCGACACTGGGGCTGACGCTGTACCCAAGAACTGGCCAGCTCCTGCTTGTTGATAGCCTGCCATGGTCGCTTTCACTCAAGTTTGTACGGAAGGAAGACGAGGTGTATTATCAATCACAAAACTGTACGTCTCTTGTATTCGGCCTTGCTCTTGCCTGCCTGCCAAGTGGGTGGGTGAGGTGAGACCTTTTTCGCGGATGCCGGTAATATTAATACTTGTGGCACTGGTTTCGGTCTTGTGACGTTCCTGTAGGTGGCACACAGTAGTATGCAGCGGGACAGACAGACTCTGTCAGTGCACAAGAACACCACATGCAGCTCCATCGTATCCAGGCTTTCCATTTGCCCACCTTTATAACTGTTGTTCGTGGATTGACACCGTTGCCAAAGCCCTATCTTGCAATTAAATATCGAATTCTGCCGACCGACAAGCGTACGTAAAAAGCGCTGACGCAACGATACTCCGAATCTTCTGGGATTCCCCGTAATTATGCTGAAACTCTGTACGACAGGTCCGCGACAAAACGGTGAACAGAGAATAAAGTGATAGAAGCAAAGACAACAAGCAACTCTGCACTTGGGAGCATTCACTAAATTTGATTACCCCGTTGGAAGCCTACCTCCACACCGAAAAGCATATCTTTGACGGAAACCCGGTTTTCATTTTACGCTTTCCGCCCGTCAGGCAGTTAGTAGTGATCGAGAAAATGGCTATATTCGGCAGGTACGGTATTTGGTGGAAGCGAAGGGCAAGACAGCCAAGTTAAACTACGTAGGTTGTTCTACATTTTAGTAGATGCAACATATGGGCCCTGCATGCGGTGCACCTGTTGCAGGGCATACGAAATACGTGACTGGACAGAGCACATCTACCAAAGCTGGCATCGCATCGCACGAAAGATACCAGAACTGTGAATGTTTGCTGCAATATGGAGGCATACCATCTTGGAGGTCTTCTATGCTGGTGTACGTCGCCTACCCCAGTGTTCTCTGACTTGAATACGTTAGCCTCATGCGATAGATTTGCCGGCTTTCCGGGAAACTGATTCTCTCACGTGCCTCTAATGAATGTACACATTTTACGTAGGTATCAAGCATTATTATGAAGACAACCATGTCCAGATCTAGAAAACCAAGTTGTAGGGTCTTCCATGTTATTACTGGGGTGCCTGGATGAGCTGTATCATAATGGTAACATCTTGCCAGTGTCCTCTTTCAAACGTCTACGCTTACAGCAAACCTAACTTAGTGCGCGGCGGCTCCGCAAGCTTCAGTCTCGTCACTATCGAAGACCACCCGGACACCAAGAAAGAGAAGCATTGTGTGATGATGCCATGAGCATCAAGGATTCCTGCCCAGCCTGCACCGTATCGTCTAGCAGCCACTGGCGAAAGGTCGATCACCTCACCACGATACATCAAGCAGCTCTTTCAGGCCAGACAGTCACGACGATTCGCGTTCTCTATGATGCACAAAGGAGTAAGACTAGCTGTCCCGACCTTCAATATCGACGAAATGACAGTCTAAACACACGATTCTCCGTCGCATTCCATTCCCAAGCCGCGACGCCTCGCCACTGGCACTTTACGCGACTTGTATTTTGGCTCTCGTCGCTTCGAGCGTGGATTGTTGTGAGTTGTTGTTGTTGACGGCATTGCTCGAGCCCGTCCTGGCGCGGCGACAAAAGCAAGCAAGCAAGTGCAGTCGACTTGCTTTCTCTACAAAGTGTGCTTTTGTTCTTCGTGCCATCCTTCATCGTCGAGTCACACGCTTCAACAATGCTAGGTGCAGACCCTCCGCGCCGACCTCCAACTCGCAGTGGCTTGATACGCAGCAAGTCATGCTATGAACCTACGAGGAGGAAGAGAGGCAGAGAGGTCTTCGAGGACATTACATGGATAGTCAATCATCCTACAAGCTGGCAGAACGGTGCTTCTTCTGCATCTACGTCTACTGCAGTGGACAGGGAAGATGGGTCGCGTGGACGGGCTGCTGAAAGCCTTGATGAAGCTGCCGAGGCTGCATTGGTGAGTTGATGCGGCACATCACAGCAGTAGAATAGTAAGCTGATGCTTTTATATACAGCCTGACGCCGCTGGTCCTTCGACTGCCCGACTGCTTGGTCTCCCAGCATCGAGATCCATGGCTCGAGCACGCTCCGACACTTCGCTTCCTTCGCTCGATGTCGACAACAACAATAGCAATAACAACAGTGCCAGACCTCGCTTCAATGACCTTCTCAATGCTCCAAGAGCTAGTATCTCACGAATCACCAATCTCGACTCTTCATCTCCACCTTCATCACCTCAGTCCTTCTCAAGATATGGCTTCTACGGCGGCGGCAACAGTGATGGAGGTTCCTTCAGTACAAGAACACTTGGGCTGAGCCGAGCAGCTACCCTACCCTTCCTTACTACAGCAAGTGCATCGAGTAGCGGTACTACTCCATCTATGGGAAGACGTGCATCAGGCGCAACTTCACCATCTCTACGCGCTCCTCCGCCGCTTAGAAGGACGAACTCAGGAAGCAGCATCTCAAGCATGGATGGTGGTATGCCATCAGGTTCGCCAATGATGCTAGCTAGTCCCTTCTTGGGCAGTAGCGTATTGCAGAGAGCTAGTGCTATGCAAGAAGGAGGGTCTTCATTTCCATCTCGTAGCTTGCCGATTCCAACGATACAGAGGGAAATGGCATCGCCTGAGAGAAAGCGGTCGAGAAGGGTTGATGTGGAAGACGAAGATGAAGAAGAACTGGAAGATACTGATGAGGAGTGATGAAACGGACTGGGCCGAGATGTACAAAATAGGATCATTGCCGCCACTGCTTTCAGGTCTTATACCAAGCCTCTTGACTGAAGTGTCCGCATCTCTGTATCTATAGTGTAGCCAGTAGCCACCTGCTTAGTAGTAGTAGCAGCAGTAGTAATCATGTATCATAATAACCTACTTGTGGTGTGATCTCTCTCCGGCCCTCTCCTGGTGGCTGTTTTCGACTTCCGCAAATCTCCGGCCGCCTTGCCCAGTTCGCGATCTGTGGACAGAGCTGCTTCGAATCTCGAATCGCACACGCTGCGTTTGGCTCCATTCGTAACTACAACTGCACTCTCAACAGCCGAGCAAGCAAGCATATTATAGCTTAGCACACACCTCAACATGCTCGCTGTATCCTCCCTCTTGGGCAGGCAGGCGGTCGCCCGCACTTCGTCTCGTGAGCCTGCCGAAAGAAAGAAAGTCGATGGAGACAGAGAGAGAGCTTGGACTGGGAATCGCGCATACGTGCAGCCCAGCTGGCAAGCTCCATCGACGAGCTCGTTGCATTTGATGCTCACCATCTGTATTCATTCCACAGGCTCCGCACTTCCTAGACACCTGTCGACTTCAGTTCCCAGGAATCGGGTCATTGCATCGAAGCCTCTCAAAGCAAAGGAAGCTCCAGTGCGTCGAATCGCAGTTTACTAGCCATGCCTATGCGAAACCTTACATTACACTCTTCGCAGTCCATCGTCACTGGCAAATACCCAGTCATCGACCACGAATACGATGCCATCGTAGTCGGTGCAGGTGGTGCCGGTCTCCGAGCTGCTTTCGGTCTAGCAGAAGCTGGCTTCAACACAGCTTGTATTACAAAGCTGTTCCCAACTAGATCTCACACTGTCGCTGCTCAGGGTGGTGTCAATGCTGCGCTTGGAAACATGACAGAGGTATGTCGAGCTTCATTCGGCATTTAAGCCGATTGCCCCGGTTCTTTCGAGTGCGAGCTGACCTTCGTAATGCTTTCTTCAGGACGATGTATGTTGATGGCCTGTGCCTTAGTATATACTGCGATACTAACACTCCACTCCTCCCTTCAACCGCTTTGCTTTCTCAGTGGCGTGAGTCTTAGCCAATCGTAGCACCCGTGTTGCTGTCGCTAATACTATTCCATTATTTGCTTGAATCTTCGTCTCAAAGGCTGGCATATGTGTAAGTTGGAAATGCGTATACTGTGATACAAGTCCACAACTCACCAGATCTATCTCGTCTACAGACGACACCGTCAAGGGTTCCGACTGGCTGGGTGATCAGGATGCTATCCACTATATGTGCCGAGAAGCCCCTCGGTGAGTTTTCGTTGACTGCAACGCAAGGAAATTGCGCTAACTTCTGTCATAACTTTAGCTCCGTCATTGAGCTAGAGCACTTCGGTGTCCCCTTCTCGCGTACCGAAGAAGGCAAGATCTACCAGCGAGCTTTCGGTGGTCAATCTTTGAATTACGGCAAGGGCGGTCAGGCATACCGATGTGCCGCTGCTGCCGATAGAACTGGTCACGCTATCTTACATACTCTATACGGACAAGCTCTCCGACACAACACCAACTTTTTCATCGAGTACTTTGCTCTCGATCTCATCATGAACGTGAGTAGCATAAAAAGGCCGAAGCATCTGCCCTAGACAAGTGCTGACAAGCGCGTTTTGTGTGTTGCAGGATGCTGGCGAGTGTGTCGGTGTTACTGCATACAACCAGGAAGACGGTACTCTGCACCGATTCCGCGCACACAAGGTCGTCTTAGCCACTGGTGGATACGGACGAGCCTACTTCTCCTGCACATCTGCCCACACTTGTTCCGGAGACGGAAATGGTATGGTCGCACGAGCAGGTCTACCTCTACAAGATTTAGAATTCGTCCAATTCCACCCTACCGGTATTTACGGAGCTGGATGCTTGATTACTGAAGGTTCAAGAGGAGAAGGTGGTTATCTATTGAACTCTGAGGGTGAACGCTTCATGGAACGTTACGCTCCTACTGCAAAAGATTTAGCCTCTAGAGATGTTGTTTCTCGTTCTATGACTATTGAGATTAGAGAAGGACGTGGTGTCGGTCCTGAGAAGGATCATATCTACCTTCAATTATCCCATCTTCCTCCCGATATCCTACACGAGAGACTTCCCGGTATCTCTGAGACTGCTGCTATTTTCGCTGGTGTCGATGTCACAAAAGGTGAGCTTGGCGTTTATAAGCTGGAATGCTTTTGAGAAAATGCTGAATCTCTCCCTCCTCCTTTAGAACCTATTCCCGTCCTACCCACCGTCCATTACAACATGGGTGGTATCCCCACCAAGTACACCGGTGAGGTCTTGACCGTTGATGAGAACGGCAAGGACAAGGTGGTGCCAGGTCTATATGCTGCTGGAGAAGCTGCGTGTGTCTCTGTACACGGTGCCAAGTAAGTTGCTCTCACGTTCTCGACAGCGACAAAAGCATTTCAGACTCGTAATATTGACATTTTTCATTTTACCGCCTTTTAACAGCCGACTTGGAGCCAACTCCCTCCTTGATATTGTCGTCTTCGGCAGAGCTTGCGCTCATCATATCGCAGAGACCTCAAAGCCCGGTCAACCACACCAAAAGATTGCCGAAGATGCAGGAATGGAATCTTTCGCTGTTTTAGATCAAGTTAGACAGTCCGATGGACCCAAACATACTTCTGTTATTCGTGGCGATATGCAAAAGGTCATGCAGAGTGATGCTGCTGTTTTCAGAACCCAGTCGGTACGTTTCGATCATTTTTTTCGGTTGGCCTTTCATGCGGTGGCGAAAGTTGTTCGGAGGAAGAAATCAGAGCTGACTCGTTCCTTTCGTTATGTCTCCTCTTTATATGTGCTATTGATATATGCAACAGTCGCTCGAAGAAGGTGTAGGCAAAATGGAAAAGGTCCTCGACACCTGGAAAGATCTCGGTATCAAGGATCGAAGCATGATCTGGAACTCAGACTTGGTTGAAGCGCTCGAACTACGCAATCTACTCACATGCGCACAGCAAACGATAGTATCTGCTGAAGCGCGAAAGGAATCTCGTGGTGCTCATGCTCGTGAAGATTTCAAAGAGAGAGATGATGAAAATTGGATGCGACAGTAAGAAACGCCTATCTAGAGCGCTAAAGGCAGCGCTGACGAGCAGCATATTACTTTGCCTTTCCCTACTCTCTATAATACAGCACTCTATCCTTCCAAAAGGACATCAGTACCGACAAGGTCAAACTCGGATACCGCAAAGTCGTTTCGACAACTCTCGACGAGAACGAGTGCAAGCCCGTACCACCATTCAAGCGTACATACTAAATGTACCTCTCATGACCGAGAGAATTTTTACCCTTCTCTTTTGTCGTCCGCAAGCCTGATGATGATGTAGAGAGATTTTGTATTTGTACATTTTATCATGATTCCCGAAGTAACAATCTTTACACGTACATACATCCTGCACAGCTTTATGATGACTACCGTCTGCTGTTGTTAGACTGCTGAATGCTGCATGTCCTCCAAGCAACGCTTTCAATCGCCGCTTATGGTCCATGGGACAATGTCCATGAGGCAGGCAGGCAAACAATAAGGACGAGTTCACGGAGAAATGGCCACCCCAGCGGATCTTGGGAGCTCTTGTTGGGCCATCGGGACACTATGTACTGGATTGATAGCAGAGTGTGTAATGCGTCGCAGCAGTGTAGCTGTCTTTGACCAAAGTCAAAGTGACCTTGAGCGGACGAGGTCGCCACAGGATGGTGGCGGGCAGGCGAGTTCAGCCAACAAGACGAGATTCGCTTTGCAGCTCTCCCTCAGCACGACTCGCGTGTGGTAACATGACTATAAGGATGCATCCCATGAAGCTTGGAAACACTCTGAAGCTCATACGGCACTTCTACCCCAGCTGGGGCATCCCGCCTTATCTTCCCCTTATCTATGGGGAGTCGTTATCACCCATGGATTGCCCAAATCTTTATTTGGAGAGTCTGGGACTTATTCTATGAAACTAGTACTAGATGGCTGAGCGGAACGAAGGAGGAGAAAGCGTGCTATGATAAGCACTCGCTGTCCGGATTCCACCGAGAGGCGACTAGCTTGCCCTTTGCCAGTGCCCTCTACCTTTTGTCTTGACTATTCTCTACAATTCTTCGCACGAACACAGATTACTGTCAAGGGGCTTTTCTGGGAACTTCATCCTCACGCACTAGGACAAGATGACGGGAGGAGTAGCTGTACTTCCACAATCTGCGGGCTATGGTGTAGTCTTAGGGTGAGAGGCCCCTCAATCGCTCGTCACGAGATTGATTTTCGCCACCCTTGCGTGGATTATGCTGAATCTTGCTTCTTCGTTTCCACATCTATCCGACTTCAATAGTGTCGGCTTGTATGTCTCGTCACCTTCAGTATCCCTATTTTAGCACATTACTGACCTATCAATCCCGTTCTTCCAGCGGCTTTGCGGCTATCATGGTCGTTATCACCTGGCTTCAAGATAGATACACCCCATACAAACGTGGCAATGTCGAGGAATTCACTAGCGCTTCCAAATCTGTCAAGCCAGGTCTAATTGCTGCCGGTATAGTCAGCGCGTGAGCTTCAGTGTGCCTCGATTGCTCAAAGATAATCACCTCAAATCTGACTGATCCTTTAATCTCTAATTCCCAGTTGGGTAAGTAAACCATGGCTACGTGGCTATGCTATCGTACTGACACCTTGACTCAGACGTGGGCCGCGACATTATTGCAAGTACGTCTTTAGCATATAAAACAAGCGCAAACTTGCCTGTCAGCTCAGTTCGCTAATTTTTGGCTTGTTCCGACGTATCTGACCTGTTTTCTTGTTTCCAGAGTAGTGCCACAGCTTACAAATTTGGGATGTATGTTCCTGGCGTGACAGTACGATATCCTTGCTGAGCTGTCTCTCAATTTGCAGAAGCGGACCTTGGTGGTACGCCGCCGGCGCCTCAGTGTATGTCTTTGTTTTTTCTTGGAATTGTCAATGCGTACCGAACCGTACCCCGCAAATTCGTCCAGGGCTTACGATTTTGTTTGCCCTTACAGTCAAGTAATGCTCTTTGCGCAAAATGCTGCAAAGCTCAAGCTTCATGCACCAGACGCGCATACCTTCCTTGAAGTCCTTGGAAAGCGTTGGGGCGTAGCCGGTCATTTGACGTTCATGTTCTTTGGACTTCTCACCAACGTAATCGTCTCAAGGTGTGTCTCTGCACCGAGTTCTAGTCAATAATTGGATTGTAGCTGAAACACTGTGCTCTAGCATGCTCATTCTCGGAGGATCCGCAACAGTCACCGATCTGACTGGCATGTCAACTCTGGCCGCCTGCTTTCTCATCCCTGTAGGGGTCGCCGTGTACGTGCTGATTGGTGGCATGAGAAGCTCTCTCCTCGCAGACTATGCACACACAGCCGTCCTCCTCATTTTCATTCTTGTATTCATGTTTACAGTGAGTAACTAGGCAAGCTTTCTTTGACAGCGTCAGTGACGGTGCAGCTTTTTCCGTGCACTGAGAGTCCATGATAATGTGTGTAGATCTATGCTACATCTGAAAAAGTCGGCAGTCCTACAGCTATGTACAACCTCCTTGAAGAGGCCGCACGCATAGACCCAATCCCTGGTAATGCTGGCGGAAGCTACCTCACCATGCGATCCAAAAGTGGCCTCATATTCGGTGTCATCAACGTGAGTGGTTTCGAAAGTTTTGACCCACGAGCTGTATTTACCTAGTCGATGCACCAGATCGTCGGCAACTTTGGCACTGTCTACAATGACCAGGCTTACTGGCAGCGTGAGTCTGGCCCCTTGATGTCAGAAAAATACGTGGTCTGATGCAACATTCAACCTCGTAGGGGCCATCGCTTCAAGGCCCTCTACTGCAGTCAAAGCTTTCAGTCTCGGAGGTACAGCCTGGTTCGCCGTGCCCTTTGGGATTGCTACCTCTCTTGGTCTCGGCGCGGTCGCACTTCGAACGAACCCAAGCTTCCCCGGTTACCCCAATTTCTTGACTGCAGCTGAGGTATCGGCAGGTCTACCTGCTCCTGCCGCAGCTGCTGCACTCCTTGGCAAGACTGGCGCAAGTCTCATGCTGGTCCTTCTCTTCCGTAAGTCGGCGTGCACCACCTCTGCACCTATACACGAGGCTGAGACATTGCCACTCTGGAAACAGTCGCCGTCACATCCGCCACGTCTGCAGAGATGGTAGCTGTCTCTTCTATCGGGGCATACGACGTCTATAAAAGGTACGGGAAGCCTTGGTCATGTCTCAGTTGAAACACATTCTAAGCTAAGCTTATATTTAGGTACATTAACCCGAGCGCCACTGGCAAACAAATTCTTCGCGTGGATGTCTTTTGTATTGGGATCTATGGGCTCCTGATGGGGTTGTTCGGTCTTATCTTCTTCTACATTGGCATTTCGATGGGCTGGTGAGCTTTCTATTTAGTTCAGAAGAGCTAGGAACGAAATCACAAAGCTTCAGGCCAAAAACAAAACCTCAAAAAATTGGCTCTGCTGATCATTCTTCCCATCTCTTGCAGGCTCTACGAGTGTATGGGAACCTTGATTGGTTCAGCAGTTGCACCTATCGCATTGGGAATCATGTCTAGAAGGGCAAACAAGATCGCCTGCATCTCTGGGGCTTGGGCTGGACTTGCGGCAGGAATCGTTGCTTGGCTTGTTACGACGGCGACTCTTAACGGCGGCGTCATCACAGTCAATACTACTGGTCAAGACTATCCTATGCTTGCCGGAAATCTCGCCGCTCTCGGTGTAGGTAGTATCATTTCGGTCGGTGGTACGCTGCTCTGGCCAGCCAACTACGTCTTCGAAGGAGCAGCCGCTCTGGCAGCGATGAAAGAGCCTGAACAGACACCAGACTTGAACGAAGGAGCCAAGGATGCCAAGATGAACGGCGAGGAGGTAGACGAGAAGAACGTTGCTGTTACCGCTACTAGCGATGTTCAGGATCAACTGCCTAAGGAGGCGATGGAAGGCGAAGACGAAGTGTCTCTTCGCAAAGCTTTCAGATTTGCAGTCATCCTAAGCGTAGTACTTACTGCTGTTCTCCTGATTCTGGTAAGCTCTTCAGAGATTGGCAAAATGTAATAGCACAAGCTGATTTGTGGCGTACTGTCAGGTCCCGCTCCCTCTCTTCTTCAGCTCATACGTCTACTCCAAAGTTGGTTTCACAGTATGGGTCTCAGTAAGCTTCATCTGGCTATTCTATGCCATCGGTTGTGTCGTCATCTACCCCGTCTTCGAGTCTCGTCTTGCACTCAAGGAGATCCTGAGCGGCGTTATCCGAGACATGGGCGGCGCTGGCCTGCGTCAGAGGAGCACGGCAGCAGCTTGATACAAAGAGTGCCGGAAGATACAAGGGAGTCTTAGGATACAGCGGTTTGAGATGTTTCTTGGTTTCGATCTGCAAAACGGATTAGGATGGGAGTAGCCTGTCAGTACAGGCTGTCGAATGGCCCTTGGAGAATTGCAGAGTGTCTATCAAGAGTATGGCGGCTCTCCAAAAAACGTTTTTCTTAAGGAGCTGTCACTACGAGGAAGCGAGCGGAGTGTCGAAAATTAAGTTTTGGTATGAAACGGGCGACATGCAAGTATAGGTAAAAGAGTGATACCACTGAATTGGCACGGTCAACAGTGCTAGGCTACTGCGCAGCAAAGAGGACGATTCTATTGTGCGCTAATTTTAACCTGCTTGCGCGTATGCAAGGCCGACTTCGTTGAGCTTGCCATTCGTTATCATGTTTCCGTCAGCGGCAGCCCCTTCGAACAGACCAAAGATTGCGTAACGTTCAATGCCAGCTTGCTTCTCCCTGGAAGTGTCAAATACACGTTTGCTTATCAGTTCAGGCACATTGCTTCTGAAAAAAAACAGCTTACATCCAAGGTACGACGGTATTGATGAACTTGATCTGCTCAGCTACAGTCCCGCTACCTCTGAACTCGGTCAGCCAGATAGGACGTGGGGCGAAGGCCTTGATAGCGTCTACCATAGAATGTGGGTTAAGCCGAAGATGAAACTGTTAAATACCCATTCAAGCTCACCATTCATGTAATTGATGAAGTAGCCGGTGTTCCATGCCGCATCGTACCAGTGCTGAATGTCAATAAGCGTGCATGTAAGTACGTGATGCTTGGGTGATGGTTAGGAATAAGTTAATCACCAATGCCACTGCATCGACCTGGCAGCCTGTACAGTTACCCAGGAACTGCTCCAGATAGGTCACGCCCATGGGCGGACCACCATTGCTGCAAAGGTGTGCGAATAAAATGAGCTGAATGTACAGCTCAGGGAAGCTTTGATGTAACTACTCACGTTACTGCTGGGGAGACAAGCTTAAAATCCTTGCCGTACGGCTGGATGTACTGCTTGTAAGTACTAATAGACTGAGCGACAGTCATCTCTGCTTGGCCTTGAAGATCAGGCTCGTTGAAAGCTAGGAGGTGAGTACCTCCACGAGCTTTCGCGGCCTTGACATTGTCAGCCCAAGCAGATGTGAGGTCTGTAGCATTCGACCAGAGCATAGGAGCGAACTCGACTGAAGATGACAAAGCTCTGGACTGCGGTGCCGAGTACCAGTTGTACGCCCACGAGATGCTGCCGTTTAGCAAGGCGATGTAAGCTGCCTCGTTGTACGATATACCCTTCTTCTTGCTGTAAACTGGCTTGGCGGAGGTGGTGGTTGAAGCTGCTGCTGTTGAAGAGATCTTGCTGGTAGTGCTCGTCATCTTAGAAGTAGTGGTGGATACCTTGGTGCTTGCAGTTGTAATCTTGCTAGTCGTTCGCGTGCTGGAGGTAGTCTTAGTAGTTGTGGCAATAATCTTCGTGGTCGTCGATGTCGTCTTTGTCGAGGAGGGCTTCGAAGTAGTCGAAGTCACTTTGGTAGAAGTGGCTTTGCTGGCAGTACTAGCCGACGTGCGAATTCCGCCCCGACCGCTGGCTAATGGCACGGTGCTTGTTGTGGAAACCAACGCTGCTCCTCTTGCCGGCGCCAAACTGGCTCGCTTCGCGAATTTGTCTGTGGAGTACAGCTGTGAGTAGGAATATACACAGTAACTCTAGTTCCATTGCAGACCACTCACGTAGTGCCTTGCTTTCCGCGCTCTATTGCAATCAAGTCAGTGTCGCGAGTTAGCATTCAAATCGCAGAGCCGGCTTCTCACGACCTCGCTGCCTCCATGCTGTAGAGCAGATGTCGCTCCGCAGAGAACCGTCCAGATTGCCAGAGATACACTGTCACCAACGGCGGAGAACACAAACGTATAAGGATTCTCGACCCTCTTCTCTGCTCTGGAAGAACGGACCAGAGTTGCAAGACCTTCGAAACTCACATGCTCGCCCAGGATAGGGCCACCATTGTCTCCAACTTGCGATCTAACGAGTGAGATGATGCAGCAATTGATCAAGCACAAAGCGAGACTAGCACCGCCGTGTAGGTGATTACAGTCTGGGTCTGGCGGCCGTTCTTGCATATCGACAGCATACCTGGATGATCGATATCAACAAGGCGCGTTGAGGTCAAATGCAGGAGTTCATTCGGCTTCCCGCCAGCGAAAGGTATTCTGCAGCTAGAGCCAGCTTTCATACGGTCGAACGTCCGCAATCACCAGCATAATGGCTGTTTAGGAGCTTTGACAAGCCTGTTTAACTGGGAATCACTGGATGGCCCTCCGCGCCGTCGAAAAAACCGCAAGATCCACAGGCCAGGCTGGCCTGGGCTGTCAGGCACAGGTCCGGGAATCAGCCATTATTCGGCTCAGCGGAAAGGCGGTACAGTATCTGCAATTGCCTCAGCTCAGAATTGGCAAGTATCTGGGCAAGACTCTCACTTGCAGCTGATCACAACGGTATTAGGGTACATGCCATGTCTTAGCAAGATCACGATACGCGGCGGTGAACGGTGAGACCGCAGCAGAAGAGGCATGGGTAGATCTCGATCCGAGCAGAGCGAACGCGAGAAGTTTGGAGACGAGAAGGCATACGGCATCCAAGGGAACCCTAAAACATTGGTCTCAGGACCATGCCACTGAGTAACTACGAGAGACCTGGTGCCCCACATTTCCGGTTGGATCTAGCTATTAATAATTTGAGGCGACTGACACTCAGTGACACTCTTAGGGCCAAAGTGCTATTTATAGTTATTCGGTATCTATCTTCCGTCATGCCGGAGAGAATTACAGCAGACTACTCAGTACTAGTTTGCGGAGCTGACCTCATTTGAACTCGCAGCGGAGCAAGGGAGGGTGAGGGTGAGCTTGATTTGAAATCTCCAGCGCCAGCTAAGTTACAATTCTCATTAATTGCCGTTCGATGCAAACCCCGCGCGCCTAACAAAGGCAATATGTAGCCGACTACCGTATTGGAAGTCAATTTCCTCCCGCCTGATGGGGTTCTCCTCTTGTTCACCAGCCCATACTTGTTCATTTGTCCATCCTAAAAGCGGACTGCTCAAGCTTTCTGCCGTTGTCCTGTCTAGCAATCGCCTCTGCTCACAATATAGGGGCTCCGCAAATACGATCAACTAGCCAGCTTAGCGATTCCCTACAGCTTAGGGGCGAAGAATAAGTCAATATAGTCACAATGGGTTTGGTCCAGAATTACAAGGCACAATGGACCTGGCCTCGTCCACCTTCAAAGTCGGAGCGACAAGCCGACGCCCCGCGAACGAATAATCCTTTCAAACTGGCAGCTTCTCTCACGCCGATGCAACACCTGCATTTCTGGTGTGGATGGTAAGCCGCAATTATGTAGTGGCCGTTTAAAGCAGGCGCTGATGCTCTCTCTACAGGCTCGCATGGACATCCGATGCATACGATTTCTTTTGTGTCTCTCTCGCTGTTAATCGCTTGTCGGAGACTTTCTTCGGCGAGGTCAGCACCGCAAACACCCATAAAATTACGCAGTCAATTACCTTGACCCTCTTGTTCAGGTACGTCGTCCTGCGACATGCTTTGAGGCCTTGATATACTTACTGTGCTTCACGATCAGATCCGTTGGTGCCTTGACGCTTGGTGTCCTCTCGGATGCTTACGGAAGAAAATGGCCTCTAATTATCAATCTGTAGGCTGATAGTTTGCGGTCGTTCTACATTTCCTGATTCCTATGCTTCAAAGGATCTGCATCACGGCCCTCCAGATTGGTACCAGCTTCTGTACAACTTTTACCAGCTTCTTGGCCGTTAGAAGCTTGTTCGGTGTTTTCATGGGCGGGATTTGGGGTGTTGCTACTGCCTGTACGTACATGCTGTAAAGGTGACAGAATACTAGCTGACATGTACTATCTCAGCTGCCTTAGAGGCCATCCCTACCGAAGCACGTGGTCTTTTCAGTGGTATTCTTCGTGAGCTTGTCTGTTCTATCACTCCTTCACTCGGTACTCATAATTTTTGCCTCTACTAGAGCAAGGATATGCCGTCGGATATCTTATTGCGGCCGTCGTCAAGTAAGTGGCTGTCCGTGTGTCACGGCTTCTTGCAACTGCTCAAGCGGACAGGTTGCACTTGGGCTGACGCAATAGGCTGATGCTGTGCTTCGACCGCAGTCTATATGCTGTTCCCCAGACTGACAAGTGGGAAGTTCTCTTCTGGGTCGGAGCGTAAGTATACTCACTGTTGAGGCCATCGAAGAAGAAGATGCTGACTGCGTCAACAGCGGCATCACGTTTGCAGCGGCCATCTTCCGCTTTGTGCTGCCCGAATCCGATGTCTTCTTACGAGCCCGCGCAGAAGAACAAGCACAGGGCATAGCTACTTCAGGTTCCGCGAAATCGAAGGCTTTCTTGGTCTCCGCCAAGGACGCTCTCAAGCAATATTGGCCACGATGCATCTATGCTGTAATACTCATGAGTTTCTTCAATTTCTTCTCGTAAGTTTCGAATACAAAATGAAAGCAGTGTAGCTGCTAATGTACAACTTTGTCATCGACACAGTCATGGCTCGCAAGATCTGTACCCCACTTGTCAGTACAGCCAAATCATCCAGCACCAGCCAGTATACCTAATGATTTCTATAACAGACATGCAGAATGCAAAGGGTTTCACAGCTCACGACGCTACTATCGCTACAATAATCGGTAATTGTGGAGCGATTGTTGGTGGATTTGTCACTGGTACGTCTCAGGTGCATTTGTCAGGTTTACGGTCTTTGGCTTATTGTTTTCTGTCTAAGGTTATATCTCCCAATTCACTGGAAGACGATTGACAATCATCCCGTGTTGCCTCTGGACGGGTGCCTTCATACCCCTCTGGCTGGTACCCAGCAGCTTCGGAGGGCTCGCCGCAGGCGCATTCTTCGTCCAGACCGGCGTGCAAGGTGCATGGGGGTAAGTGCCTATCGTACGTATGACGCTTCTCCTGCTTACTTCCCCATATTTTTAGCGTCATCCCTATCTACCTCAGCGAAATTAGCCCGCCTGCATTCCGAGCTGTCTTTAGCGGTCTGAGTTATCAGCTTGGTAATGCAGCTTCTAGTGCTTCATCACAAATTGAAGCCACTGCCGGTGAGACCTGGCGAACACACATTGGTACCCGCGAAGTACCCGATTATGCCAAGTAAGTCGACGAAGCAGACAGAAAGGAACCTTGGCAAATACTTAGACCTGCTTACCGACAGGATCATGGGCGTACTTATCGGTATAGTCGCGTTCTGTATCATTGCTTGTATGTTGGTAGGACCCGAGTATCACGGTACACAGTGAGCAACATTTCAATTGTATCGCAATTTCGTTCCTTTTGCTAAATGCTTTCCGCTATCCAGCTTCGAACAGGGAAAGACTGCCATGCAACAAGGTGGTGGTCTGGAGGATACAAAGGATCTGCAGGGCATTCAAAGAGAGAAGGTTAAAGATGAAGAAAACATTACTTCGGACGTCAAGGACGTTGACACCCGCCGCGAGAGTGTCAAGGCATAAGTCGCGAAAGGGATACGTCGATCAATTGAGATCCATCCGCAAAGCATTGGCGGATATGCCGCCGATATGGCTTTACGCATGAACACAACTGCACAAACAGATTTGTAATGAGCTTTCGTCTGAGGGGGCACGGAGAAATTCCTTACCTCCGGTATCCCCTTGAGTAGTTCGTATGTACCGTAAACCAAGACAAGAAGAAGGCAGAAATTCAGTCGCCTGTGTTTTAACGATAAGGTGCTAGGAACCCTTGCTCTTGCTCGCAACGCTCGCAGTGATAGCACTAATTGCCTCACGCCTTTGCGGGGTATCGGCAGGTGCGACTTCCTGAGCATAACCTGCTGGGTCGGACCGATGATAAGCAAGCATTGCAAATGTGCCACCGGTTGAACTTTCTCCTGATAGTGTGCACTGTCTCGTCTGTATAATTTAGAGCGATTGTCGGTTGTATTTCAGACAGTTGATAGCGCCGGTAGCGTATAGCGGATATGTACAGCAGTCCCTCACTGCAGATCCTTTGTTGCCATCGTCCTACGCACCACTGCCAAGCTCCTGTATGCCAACATTCCTGCCGTCAAGTCGTTCATATTCGCCTTCCGGTACGATAGCTTTACGTGAAGAGACTTTAGACTCATACCGTATGCCTGGTTTTAGGTAATATTGTTCCAAGCTATATTCTTCTCCCACTTGCTCGAGAACCTGAGAAGAGGCCAGCAACTCGGCACGATAGTCTGGTCAGGCAGCAGAGGAAGGTTTAGGCCATAAAATAACGTGAGCATCCCCCGCGAGAATGTCACACTTTAGCTGCAAGGCTGGATTTATCGGTAAAAGGTCTGGCGTTATCATGTGCGTTTTGCCACATGCTAAGGACAAGAGAGCATGTGCAGGACGATCGGTTATCACGAGAGCGAGGCGAAAATGCGGAAGGAAAAAAAGGAGCCCGTTAGACCGCCAACCCCGCCCAGAAGGCAGAGACTTGGTCGAGTAGAGCCATCGTGCTGGTCTTCTTCGTTCCTCTGTCCCTTGGTACGCCTGCTGCTCGTCTTCCGCGAGAGCTGTCAACGTCGTCTTCGCACACCTCATCTCGCTTGTCGTCCGGCCCCCGAAATTCCGAAATTTCGCTCGCTCTTCTGTGAAGATGGCACATCAAGGTCGAGCACAAGCTCTTGACGTGGAGGGTGGAAAGGCGTACGCGGAGCCTTCAGGAGCACCAGTCAACAATGACACCATCCTACCAACGTATCGTAATGGCGAGACTTCCGACCAGAAAAGAAGCCCGAGTGGTTCAGTCTCTGACGACCAGAAGCATGGCAGGGAAGTCGACCTAGATGCCATTGAGCCGCCTCATGAGGAGAAACACTCCGAAAAGAGCGCGTTTACCAAGAAGCTCGACAACTACGCGCACCTCAAGCGACCGTTCATTCATGCTTTTATGGTTGCTTTCTGCCTCGGTGAGTGGCGATGGCCGTTTGCTGGTCGTGTAAAGAGATAATCGCTGATTGCCATGCATTCTTTCTGCGCAATGATTGCTTTCCACAGCCTGGTTCGCATGTACCTTGGCCTTCAACAGACACTATGCCATCCCCGTCTCGCTCATAGCTTGGTTTGTCATTGGCTTTATCTTCTTCTGCTACGTCTCCACTTCGGTCTTCACCAAGCCTATTGAGAAATACTGGACGGCATTGGTTTCCAATCCTTGGTTCAAGCTCCATTACTATGTCAGGCTGGCCATTGGATGGCTTTGTCTTCTAGGATTGGTCTTCGGTTCCGCCTTCGGTTTCAAGCTTCAAGAGGGCACAACCTATGGTCAGCGAGCCCAGAGCGTGTTCGGCCTCTTCGTATTCCAAGTCGTGCTCTACCTATGCTCAGCTCATCGAAATGCTATCCAATGGAGAACCATCATTGTTGGGCTCGGTCTTCAGCAAGTTCTCGCAATGTTCGTCCTTCGCTCAGGCGCCGGTTTTGCCATATTCAACTGGATTGCATCCCTTGCGTCGGACTTCCTACAGCAGGCGTACTATGGCTCTGCTTTCTTCTTCGACAGTGAAACTGTCTTTGAGGTAAGGAGTCTGCCCCTTTGACCCACTATTAAGACCGAAGAGCCTAGCTGATCCTACATTGTTAACCAGAAATTCTGGTTCTTTACCAATACCCTCGGAGCCATTATCTTCTTCATCGCCTTCGCCGAAATGATGTACTATTACAATGTCCTTCAATGGATTATTGCAAAGCTCGGATGGTTCTTCTTGAAGACCCTCGATGTCAGTGGTGCCGAAGCTGTCGTCGCAGCTGCTTCTCCCTTCATTGGACAGGGTGAATCTGCCTGCATGGTCAAGTGAGTCGACCGTTAGCAGAATGTATCGCTGTGCTGTGCTTATGATGTTGTTTCAGGCCATACGTCAATCATATGACTGCGTCGGAGATTCACCAAACTCTCTGCTCTGGTTTTGCCACCATTGCTGGTTCCGTATTGGCTGCTTACATTGGCTTTGTACGTTTTTATAGCGATACAGCTTCTCTTCTGCGACTGACGACTTGTGTGCTTTGCTTTCTGTTTCTAGGGCATGCCTGCAGTCTTCCTGGTTACCTCAGCCGTCGTACGTAGATCTGTACCTTGTACGCATCACGGAGCCACCCTGACTTGCAACTTTATAGATGTCAATTCCAGCTTCCATCGCTATCTCCAAACTACGCTACCCCGAGACTGAAGAGCCTCTGACCAAGGGCAAGATCACCGTCAGCCGAGACAAGTCTAACGCTCAGAATGGTCTACACGCATTTTCGAATGGTGCTTGGTTCGGTCTACGAGTCGCAGGTCTCATCCTGTGCAATGTGCTCACCATTATTGCACTCGTGCACGTTATCGATGGAGTTCTTGCCTACATTGGCCGCTCCTTCCTTATCGATGCCGGTAGAAATCGTGGTCCTCTCTCCCTTGAACTCATCTTCAGTTACCTTTTCTACCCTTTGGCATGGTTAATGGGTGTCCCTAAACCGGATCTAATCACTGTCGCCAGACTCCTTGGTGTCAAATTCACCCAGAACGAATTCGTGAGCGATGAGACGACGAGAAAAGCTCGCGTAAACTTGTATTGATGTTGGGTCCCTATAGGTCGCTTACGGACAGTTGGCTGCGGAGAAAGCCACCATGACGACGCGTGGCTTCAACATTGCCGTCTACGCTCTGTGTGGTTTCGCCAATCTTGGTTCCCTTGGTATCCAAATTGGTGTATTGTCAGCACTTGGTCCTGCCAGAAAGGCTACCATCGTCAAGGTTGCAGTCTCTGCACTTGCATGCGGCTTCTTGGCTACTTGCCAGACCGCAGGTGAGCTCTTCCATGTACTCGGCAAAATAGTCGCTAGATACTAATTCCAACGACTTTGTAGGGATCGCTGGACAACTGCTCTAAGCTGAAAACGCAAGCAGGGTCGAGATCTGTCTTGACGCACCATACCGACAGGCACATTGCTTGACACTGGACTTCAGCGAGCGAGGGGTTTCAGCGCATGTTGACGGATTGTCAAACAATCTTACGGTCTAGTCTAAACTCTCTTTGTCCGCAATGGTGTTGTGGATTCTTCTCTTTCGGGGTCTTTGTTGTTTGTAGATCGCTTCGTTGTTCCTGCTTAATGAGTGCAGTACTAAGAACCCTTTATTGCGGTACCTACACCTCATGACTGCCGGACTCTGCGTTTTGCAGGAAGCCTGAGTTGACGGTTGCCACCTCTGCGGGAGTGTTCTTGCCTAGTCGACCTGAACATGCCCACCACCACTTAATCTAACGCAGATAGTAGACAGACGCCTTGCGAGGTGACTGATTCCTGTCTGTCGTTTCGGAAGCTGCCTTCGACGACGTGTACCGTGAAGGTGATCGCATTGGCGACTTGTCTGCCGGTTTCGTTTGCGACAAAGCCACGTTGACATTGGGCTACACGGACAGATAGCTTTGAGCTGCAGGATAGCATCAGAGTAGCTGCAGACATGCAAGGCAATTCGCCTATGCAGCAGCCGGGCATGCGTGAGTCGCGAAAGACTAAGCGAGAGAGAGACGCGCGCTCACGTTCTGGCGACCTGACCCAGCACCGCGCAACCCTTCAACGCAAGGATACATGTCGCAGCAGCACCCACAGCAGCAATACTCGCAGCCACCTGCCATGGGCTCGCCTCTGCTCAGTCCGCCAGTGGGCTTCAGTCCTCAGCAAGGCCGAGCAGGCTCTCCAGGCCAATTCCAGCATCCACAAGGCACGATGCCGCCCAGGTCGCCGGGCGCGATGCAGGCGCAACCTCTACCGAACATGCAGATGCAGGGACAACATCCTGGTCCTCATCCCGGTCATGGCTTTCCACCTAGGCAGCCATCGTACAACAATGCTCCGGGCGTGACTGGACTTGAACAGCACATGTCCCATATGGCTATGGCCAGCCCCGGTCTTCCAGCTCAGAACGCGCCCTATGTATGCCTGTTATATATGCGAAAACTCAGGACGTAATAGCTGAATCATTGTCTCTACAGGCTTCGCCATCATTGCAGCAAAGTGAAGCTGGCCCTGCAAAAGCCAAACGCGCTGCAAGAGCATATCATCAGGAAGTAGCGCCTGCACCTCAGCCGCAACAATACCAACAGCAAGGTGGGCAGAGCCAGCCATATCAACAGCAGCAAGAGAACAACTTCCCGCCTCAACATCCTTATGCTAATGCGCCTCCTCCCGGACCACCTCAACCCTATCAACAAGGCCCTCCTTCAACGGAACAAGTTAGACCTGACTATCTGCAAATGGAACAGCCACAAGGTCAAGTCTTTCCGGGGACTGGCATACCTCAGCCTCCGCATAATCCGGGTACAAAGATGCCAGGCCTTCGTAATAGGATAGATCCCGAACAAATACCTTCAGTAGTTACAGTCCAGGAACAGGATCAGGAGATATACGACAACGACTACTTCCTGACTTGCGCACGCGGCACAGTTCCTCTAGCTACAACACAGTATACAGCGGTCGATCAAGGAAGCTCTTCTCCCCGCTTCATGCGTTTGTCGACCTATAACATTCCAGCCACCGACGACCTAGCCAGCATGTCCCATGTTCCTCTAGCTATAATTCTACAGCCTTTCGCTCAGCCGAATATCGCACGAGGAGAGGAGCCTATCTACACTGTTGACTTTTCGGAACATGGTCCTCCGCGCTGTAAACGGTGTCGTGGTTACGTGAATCCGTGGTTCATGTTCATAGAGGCAGGACAGAAGTTTGTCTGCAATCTTTGCAATACCCCTTCCGAAGGTGGGTTGGTTTGAGCTTTCGGGTCGTTCCAAGTGACTGACAAGCCACCTTGACCTTTTGAACAGTCCCTCCAGAGTATTTCTCGCATCTAGACGTGAATGGGCGTCGGCTCGACCTCGAGCAAAGGACGGAACTACTCCGCGGAACTATCGACATGATTGTACCGAAAGACTACTGGGTTCAAGATCCACCACCGCCCAGTTCCAGTTCTAGTGCAACGATACCTCGTCCTCCTCAACCCTTGCACTACATTTTCGCCTTAGACGTATCGTGTGACACGTCTCGTCGCCGAGGAGGCCCTCAGGAACCAGAGCTACACGCGCACCCAATGTTAGCAGAAGTTACGAAAACGCTGAAGGACATCATATATGGAAGTCCCGAAGACGAGCAGGTCAACCAAGACGGCGACCAAGCTGAGAATGATCAGCCTAGAAGGCGAGGTGGCCTCCCTGTAGGCGCAAAAGTCGCGATTGTCACCTTCGACAAGGTTGTGCACTTTTACAACTTGAAAGCCGGACTCGAAAAGCCACAAATGCTGGTCGTTGGCGATATCGATGATATGTTTGTTCCCCTTAGTGAAGGCTTCCTCGTGGATGTTTGGGAGTCTAAGTAAGTCCACTACGTGATCTAGGCAAATTGCCAAACTGCCACTGCAGAGCTGATATCGTCACTTTTACGTAGAACACTTGTTGAGAATCTTCTCGACTCGATACCCAGCCTCTTCGCGTCTAACCCGATTGGCGAAGCTGCTATGGGCGGACCTATCAAAGCGTCTCTTTTGGCGCTAAAGAATATCGGTGGCCAGCTTAACATCTTCCAAACGCGACTGCCAACGGTTGGACCAGGTGCTTTAAAGCATCGTGACGAGGCAAAGGTTCAAGGAACAGATAAGGAAAAGACTCTGTTCGTTCCGCAAGATCCTTTCTACCGAGCCGTCGCGGAGGAAGCAGTCGAAGCCGGTATCGGCATCAACGTCTTCTTATTCCCAAGCCAGTTCATTGATGTCGCAAGCTTAGGAGTGCTAGCGGGTCTCACGGGCGGTGATGTCTTTTTCCATCCCCGTTTTGATCCTGTTAGGGACGGCTTGAAACTACATAGTCAACTCTCTCGGTTGTTGACCCGAGAGACGGCTTACAGCGTGACAATGAGGATCCGATGCTCCGAAGGTAAGCATTAGCTCGAAAGTGGGATAAAGAGCTCGCCCTAACGGCATCAATTTGACAGGACTAAGAGTGGCAGAGCACTTTGGCAACTTCTATCAACGCAACGTAACGGATCTTGAATTTGGAAGCATGGATGCAGATAAGGCGGTCGCTGCGTTGGTCAAGCATGAGAGCAAACTAGATGACAAGAAGGATGCACATTTCCAATGCGCAGTCCTGTATACCTCAAGCACTGGAGAGCGTCGCGTCCGATTACACAACGTCGCTGTGCCCGTCACACAGGTCATGAGCAACGTCTTCCGCTTCGCAGACATGGACGCAACAATAGCTTACTGCACAAAAGAAGGTGACTTTATATCCCAATTGACGACATGCGAGGTTGATCTTGACTGAGTCTCCAACTTCTCCAGCGATCGCTAAGTCTGTCACCAAGCCTTTGCGGGATGTAAGAGAACACTTGACCGAGCTGTGTACAAAGGTTCTGCTAGCTTATCGCAAGCACTGCGCTTCTACTACTTCTCCGGGACAAGTACGTTACTTACGGCTTTCCACTTCATGGTTTCTGCTGACTTGCTTTTCTACCCGCAGCTCATACTCCCGGAGTCATTCAAGCTCTTCCCCGTGTATTCTTTGTCATTCATCAAGACTAAGGCAATGAAAGGAGGGCCCGTAGTATCCGACGTACGAACTTTTTACATGCGGTGGATCAAGTCAATGGGCGTATCGGACGTCATGGATCTTCTTTACCCGAAAATGATGCCCATACATACGCTGGCGCCTGACGCCATGCAGCCGGATGAGCAAGGGCGTATACGACTCCCTCGCCTCATGAGATGCTCCTACGCAAGAATGGAACCCCATGGAGCTTACCTCATTCGTAGGTCAAACCGCATTCATCCATGTCAATCAGAGCTGATCAATTCGTGGAACAGAAAATGGTGATATTGCCATCATTTGGCTTGGCCAAGCCGTCTCACCGCAAATTCTGCACGATCTTTACGGGGCAGACAGCCTGGACGAGCTGAGCACGCGCATGGTAGGCCGGTCAAGCTCTCGTCTGCGTCGTTGTATATGCTAATGAACGTTTTCTTTAGACACGCTTGCCAAACCTGCCGACACGCCTATCCGAGCAATTGCGCCTGATTCTTACAACATGGGAAGAACGCAGAGGTGGCAGAAGTTTGCCACTCTATCTTGCTCGACAGAATATCGACGGCATCGAGGTTGAATTCAGCAATATGCTTGTCGAAGACGCCAACAATGACGCACTATCTTACGTTGACTATCTCTGCTTGTGAGTCAGCACGGATTTGTGCGATGCGTCCAGTAGTCTATTAGATCTGACGGGAGTGTTTATGTCCCTAAGGGTACACAAGAATATACAGCAGGAACTTAGCGGTGAAAAGGAAAAGAGCGAGATTGATGCCCAGACTATGTGGCGAACGTGGTAAAAGACAGCCTACAATGTATGTAAGGCAGTTTCACATCGTGGTCCTTGTTACTATAGATGATGTATACCTTGCAAGACGAGACTAATGACTGATCAAAGCTGGCAAGTTAAAGCGTGCCGTGAATGCTACCTATTTTGCCGGTCTGGCATGAAGCGCCCCTCCTGACGTTGTATTGTCCATTACAAATGCGAAGCAAACAACGTGAAATAACGAACTAAGAGGTGTATATGGTCTGCTCAGGTTACACTATCATACAAGCGGCATGGCGAAATCGCACATGAGATTAGGAGAGAATCTGAGATACGGGATGAATCAGTATTGCGGCCGATAAATTTAGCCTAGTGCGTTGTGCTTACCGCGATGAGCACGATGGCTAATACAACTATGAAGATAAGAAGCAAGCACAAAGCTCTTCGACCAGCCTTGCGCTGATAGTCGTGAGCCGATGTAAGTTCTTCGCTTGCCCCTTGAGTGTCGTTAGCAACAGAGATTACGTTGGACTCGATATTGTCTGCCAAAGAAGGTCTGCAATTAGCGGACAGAACCAGGGACTGAAAAAAGTATCTTACCTAGCATGCTCTGTTGTTCAGTGACGATTGTACCGAGATCTCGGAAGATCTCATTCAGTTCCACGATACCAGCTTCAATCTCACGGATCTCGCCTTCACGTTCCTGTATGACTTGCTCTTGATATTCCAATTCGGAATCGGGTATGAGGTCAGTCTGTCGTTGTAACTGCTGCTGCTGCTGCTGCCCTTGGGAGCCTATTAGGGCCGGATTGTCTCCTCCTTCCTGATTATAAGGCGATTCATGCTGGTCTATGGCTGCTCTCGCCCTTTCGACATGCTGACGTTGTTTATCTGCCGAAGCTTTCGCAGCTGTTTGGTAGGCTAGAACAGCACTTTGAAAATCTCTCGATATCTTTGCTTGCTTCTGCTTGCGTTGGGAGGCGCCAATGTCCTATATGTCGTATTCGCGTGCGTTAGATCTACTTGTGCAAGCGCACTTGCAAGGAGCAGACTGCTGGAAACGCACCTCGCCGTATATGTCGTAAACAGCCAAGTTCTTCACATCATCTGTGCTGCTCTTGACGAGATCCTTGGTAGCCTCTGTCAAATTGTGTCTGTTGTGCGAGAGTGTAGAGCAATTGCGCAATACTTAGCCACACGTGCCCGCTACACGTTATCGCTGAATGGGGCCTGTCAGAGGCCAGCTTACAGCCTTGTGCGAAGCTCCGGGTTATCGCGCTTGGTACCCAGTGTGTCTACCAGCTTCTGTATGCCCGTCACGTTGCTATTAATCCGGAATATCTGCAGTGCTATCCTGTCTGCGAGCGCTGTAAACTGCTTGTCTTCTGTTCCATCACACACAGAGGCAGTTGGCAGGGTTCAGCTATGTCAAAGAAATGACAGTCACGAAGTGAATCGAAGGCGCAGACTCACCTCCGGTCGACAATGCGACATCGTTCCCAGCATCCCGCCTGGAGCTGCCGCCACGCCCTGAACCGAGACCGCGCTCAAGGTCGCTGAAGGACCTGTATTGAGATACCTGGTTTATCAGACGGTAGACTTAATCGCGACTCTTTAATACGATACTTACATTGTACCTGTACAGCTTGTCTCGTGTGGTTGATTGGGCAAGAGCCAACAGACAGTTCAGTCAGACGTGTACAGGTCGAGCAAGTGAATCCTGCTTCTCTTCCCCATCGATACATGCAGGTCGAGCCTCGAAACGGATCAGCACAGTCCAAGATTCCAAAACTTAGAGCTGCATAATTCTGATACACGAGAATCGACCTTTCTTCCTTACTCGTCATGGTTATTCCTGCCGTTCGTTCGCCACAACACAGATACAATATGAGATATATGCTATGGTATATGGCCGACATGAGGTGACACTTCAAAGAACATGACGATAACGGAAGACACGCTAGTGCACCCACTCGAGACTGACACCTGACAACTATAAAGGCTCAGTTTCGTAAACGCAATTCCTGACGAGTGTAGAATCAGAGCAAGACAAACAGGCTGAGTTAGGATGGATGGTCAGGCGTAGAAGTATTCCCAGCGAAATCCAGATATACTCCGCATATCGACCCCTGTGAACCACTTCACTCTGACGTCAGCTACACCACACTATACTGGCACTCATATCGATGGCGACGCTGGAAGCTTTGGGCCAGCGGAACATTGACCCTGCTTTGTCGAGATGGACACTTTTGAAGAGATCTCGTCCACCAGGCTCGAACCATAAATCATGAATCCTAGTATTATTGGTGGGAAGGGATGTACTATACGAGACTGATGAACTGAACTTGAGAGCAATCCAGTACAGTAAGGCCGGCGTGCAGGCTCAATGCGCAGACGGTTGCAGACATGTAGAAGTTTTTGTAGTATTTGCAGTGCATGGTCCTAGCAGCAGCACATCGCATCATAGCGAATACTACTTCCATTGATGAGTGGCCGCGCTGGCATTTGTCAGACGAGGCCGAACAAGGCCTGCTTGCATCAGCGGATCCAGCGACTTATGCTAATTCACAATCGCGCACACACGCACACACTCATACACTGACTGCCCCTGCTCTCACCACCTCGTTGGAGCTGCGTTGCGAGCTGGCCTTCTCGATGCGCCTCTTGAAAGCCGCGCGGCAGCATGAAGAGCTTGCTTTGCTCTGCTCCAACAACGCACACTGCAACAAAGCAGCAACCCAACTAGACCACGTACAGCACTCTATCAACAATGTCTATGACATCGAACCCGCTCTCTCCTGCCGCAGGCAACGCTGGCGGCGGCGCAGCAGCATCCGCAAAGATCTACGTGAGCCAACTCGTCGCAACCGCGAGCAAAGCAGCATCAGCAGGACATTGGAAGGCCAGAGGCGCAGGAGGGCACTGCATCCAGTGGAGGCGACCGAGACTACTCTTGCGTGTGCATCTAGGGTGCTTGGTCGAGAGCTGCAAAGATACCGTCGTTTTCGTCGTCGTCCGTAGTGGTCACTCTGCACGCTGGACAGCGCAAGCCAGAACGAACCCCCAGCTGCGGCCTCGGGCTCTCAATTGTCACCTGATATCTACTGGCGGGTCCTTTCGTGCTTCTTGAACGCTTTTCTGACTCTTGTGCTTCTCGTCTTCTTTACACTCTTCTCTCTCTCTCTCTCTCTTCGTTCTTCATTCGCCTTCGTTCTGCATGCTTCGATTCAATTCCGCTCGGCATTCGCACCTTATCCCGCTTTCGCCATCAACGCTCCCATTTCCGGTTCTTTCTGGCTACTCTCTCCGTTTGGCCTTTGGCTCGTCATTCCAATGCTCATCGACTGCACGCCTGCCGTTTCACCGCATTCCCCTTGGCCTTCATTCAATGCCTGCGTTCCGTTCGTCTTGGCATAGGTCGGAAACCTGAAATGTGTGTCTTAAGTGTTCAAAAGCTTCTTCTGAGCTGTCCTATCAATAGATCGTATGCTTACAGCTCTGCTTCTCCCCACGATCTGATGTGTCCTACAATCTTCTGCCTTCTCTTTCACTTATCAGGGGAAACCGACGAGGACAAGCTCCGACAAGTTTTCGGACCGTTCGGCCAAATCCAAGACGTGAGCAGTGGCTGTTATATAATGTTCAGCAGCTCGGACCAGGCTTCTGAGCAATCTTGTTCCCAGGCCGTCGTTCTACGTGACCGAGACACCGGCCGATCAAGAGTACGTGCTCTCATATTCATGTCCATCAAGCGTCATTGCGCAGTCTAAATGCATTCACTTCAACCACAGGGTTTCGGATTTGTTACTTTTTCCGACGAGAGCGAAGCCGAGGCTGCCATTGCTGCCATGAACGAGAGCGATCTCGATGGTCGACGAATCAAAGTCAAGTGAGTTACAATTCAAGCGTCTGTGCCTCTCGAGGAGAACCCTTTCCAAAAGCGCGAGCGATGTGATGCACGGCCTCTTTGACTTTCCTTTGAGCCCGCCTTCCTTCCATGCCTTCTTCTGCATCCCTCATACCTTCCTTATTCACCTTTTCGCCTTCGCTTGCGCGAGCATCACTCTTCCCTCCCTTCAAATGAAGCCTGGAGGTGCCACTCCTTTCAAATACTTCCCTCCTCTTTCCATTTCTCTTCGAGTGGCACTCGACCTCTTGGCTTCATTCTTTCTTTCTACATTTCTTTTCTGACCGTTATTTCCCTCGTTATTTTCTTTCACTCTTCCTTTTTCAATCGACCGCGCATTACATTGTTTCGTTCCTCTCGTCTTATTCATCGTGCTCAATCGCTCGCGCTCGCTATTTCCGCTTGTCGTCGGATAATCGACTGTGCTTTGTCAACAAAAACGGGCAATTGATACTTTAAGTTACCGCAGCATCTCTGAGAATCGTCAAGGCGGCGGCGGAGGTGGTGGTGGTGGCTACTCCCGCGGAGGCGGTGGTGGTGGTGGTAAGCTGCTTCTTCTCGTAAATTTACCAGGTACAAATTCTGATTTTACCTTATTCTAGGCTACGGTGGCGCCCAGGGTGAGTCTTGCAATGAGATCAGTCACTGCTTTCATGGTCGCCTAACCTAGTAGCAACCGTTAGGCGGATACGGAGGAGGCGGTTACAATGCTGGCGGCTTCTCTGGCGGTTACAACGCTGGAGGAGGCGGCTACTCCTCTGGCAACTACGGCGGACAGGCTTCAGGTTATGGCCAGGACTCTGCTGCTTCAGGTGGTTACCCTTCATACAACAGTGAGCGCATTTGGTTTACTGAAACCCATGAGTAAAGACTTACCACAATGACTTGTCTAGACTACGGACAGTCCGGATACAACGCTGCCTCTTCAGGTGGTGCTGGAGCTCCTGGTAATTATTACGGCGGTAAGCTTCAACTCAGGTGTTTGGTTCTTACTGACTGAAACGATGTTCTTCGCAAGCAGGTGCTCAGGGTGGTTCCTTCGGCAGCTACCAGGGCCAGCAGAGCTACGGTCAGCAACCCTACGGACAGCAGCCACAGGGCGGCGCTCCCGCAAGCGGTGGCTATCCCCAATCGGGCAGCTCCTTCCCACAAGCCTCCACTGGCAGCTACCCTCAATCCGGAAGCTCTTTCCCTAGCCAACAGCCAGGCGGCAACCAGCAAAACACTGGTGCCAGCTATGGCTCCACTGGATACTAAAGTGCTATTCTTCTATTTAGCTTAGTGGTCAAGAATCTAGCCGTAGCAACTGTCTGTCTCTTCAAAGTCTCTTCAAAACAATCAACCTCGCGACTCACTTTTTTCTGCACTTGATTATTTTCCCACTATTTTTTCAAAAACTCCCCTGTTTCCCTTCTTCAAATAAATTCCGCGTCCGCTCTCAAAGATGATCCTGGCAGTAAGGTATTATAGTATAGCTTTTGAAATGGAGACTAGCCTATTTTGGTATTGAGCCTTATAGTCGTCGTTTGCGTCCTTCTTTTGGCACGATGCATGTACTAGTCTCTCCCTTGTGTCGGCAAATCCAGCTCTGGACTGAAACGATATTCTTTTGATTCTATCATACAAGGATCCTGCCGGTATGCGTAGATGCAACGGGGTGTACTTTGCTTGGCCTTTGTCTTGCGCGTGGAGTATCACGCATTTTGTTGCGAGAACTTTGCACTGTAGTGATTTGCAACCCGTTAGTATTGTCATGTGTTGCAAGTAAAGCCATGAAGCGAGTCGGCTGAAGGAATAGACCTGCCAGCTTTGACAATGTAGACTAGAACAGCGACGGAAGCGTCTCAAAGGATTCTCAGCCATGTGTTCATGACGCACGTGGTCCCCGTTCAAGTGTACCCTTCGCCAGATCTTATATCTAGACAATCGTTTAGGATCCGGGGTACAACACAGTCCACAGCACACAGTACATCACAATAGAACGAGCTGATGTATGGAATTGAAGAAAGCGGGTGAGGCGAAGATCGATACGCGCAGCCAAAAACTAGCTTTACAGGAAGACTATACGGAAGGCGTATGCGAGCGAGCCTCCAGGGCACCGACTGCCATGCAGTCCAAGAAGAATATGCAAAAGAAGGGAAGAAAGGCTAGAAATCTCTGACAAGTTGAGGTGGATTAGGTAGAAGCGTGATAAGCCACGAAGCTTACATGCCGGACTTCAGTCTATCCAGCATCTTGAAGAAGCTACTTCCACGCTTATGTCTGAGAAGCTTTGGACTGATATCGGTGGGTGTCGCTACCGCATCGCTGTCCGTCTCACTGTCAGAGGAATTATCGGAATCTGAGTGGAAACCACGCTTGAACAAGAGTCGGATGGTGGATGTGCTTGAAGACTGCCTTGTATGTCTGGAGGGTCGAAATGCCAGCGCTTTAGTCCGCGTCTTGGCCAAGTCAGGTACATCTAACACGCCGGCTGGACTAGCTGGCGCTGTATGATACGTCTGACTAGTATCATCTTCAGAATTCACACTACCTTGACTTTCAGTCATAGAATCGCCACTGCTCAGAAATGAGGTTGGAGCGTGACCAGAGTCCGGCAGGCTGAAGGAGCTGGCTTGCTCTGATACGATGCGGCCAGGTAGGAAGCTGAAGTCGCTTGCTGCGACAGTGCCGGCGTTTGGACTGTTTTGACTAGAATTCTCACAGAGACTTGGAATTGGAAGTAGCTTGGTCCGTGGCGGTGAGTGAGGGGATGCTGTGACTACACTACCCAATGACCTACTTCTTACGTGCAAGGCTGGCTTTAACGGCCTGCTCACTGGCCGGCAGTGAGGTAAGGCCATTTCAGACTTGCTTAGAAACTCGTGAGGTGCGGGGGGATAAGGCAACCGAGGTGATAGCAAGAATGGGTCCACGATGTCTTGTAAATCCAGGTCATCGAATGAAGTCCCATGCAGTATGCGCACCATGGGCTCTTGCGCTGGGTACTCCATAATCTCAGAATCGTCAGACACGGGGTGGTGGGCCTGCCACCTGGAAGTGTCGCTCATCTTGATGGAATCCTTTGCTCGTTGTCAAGAGCAGAAAACGGAGAGCTCTTTTGTCCGTGGGGGATCTCGTGCAGGGCACCCCGTGATCCCGTGCTGGATTGCTGTGCTAGATGCGATGCGAGCACTTCAAGGGCAAAGGCTCAGTTGGCAGAGATGAGCAGGTCGCGGGGTCTCGTTTCACAGGATGCGAGCGTGTTGAGAGATCATTTAGGCTGGAGCTAGGTTTCTGAGATACGGTAGTTGGTTCTCGTCTTATGATTGCGTAAGGGTGGCAGCCGCGGAGAGGGAGAATCGCCGCCTTACCCAAGGCTTGAAGTGGTAACGTGATATTGCGTGTCCTTGCTGTTTTCGTGGTCAGCAGGACAGGGAGCTCACTTGTATGGATACGACGCACTTCCTATTCTTTGTGACCTTCAGATCAGGCGATGCGGCAACAGGTAGCACGCCAGATGGTAGACTTGGACGATTCTTCGAAGCTAAAGCTATGAAACGTGGTGAGGAAGAAACAATGCGTCGAAAGAAGAGCTCTTGGCCCCGAATATGCACTGGCTAGTAAGTAACACCGCTCGCTCGCCCTTGCAACACAGGCAAACAAGCGGAAAACATCCAGAGTTCGCAGTCTACCCATGCTTAGCAGGGTAACATCCGAATGGTGTCCGTACGATGTTGCACGATCTTCAGTCAGCAGACCTTTCCAAAACGTCAGTATACATAGTAGTTCCCTGCTGTGATGATTCTGTGATAATTGCTGGCGGCTTCAAATGAGGTATGTATGTTGCAGCCGCCCCTTCTACACAGCCTGTGCCTCTGACTCTACGAATTTCTGTGAGCGTGCCTTGAGTAAGTGAAAGCCATGTCAAAGTTTGTCATTGCACATCGGCTCACCTGCTCTGCTCGCTTTACTGCCGACCTGAAGTCAGCTGCCTCTTGCCAACAGTCGAGTGGACGATCCTTGTATTGGCGATAGCATTGAAGTAGCTGATTCCTAGCTTGGAAGACCTCTGGGTAGTTCTTTTCAATGTTTCGCTTCTCTCTATGCTCTTCTACCTTTCTGGTGATCTCGTCGAGCTCTTGTTGCAGCACCGTGGAGCTCTTGATGTTCTTTTCCTGCGAGCTTTCCTTTGACAGATTCTCCTGCTCCAGAGCACGATGGATCTTTTCTTGGAGTTCTGCTTCCTGTGCTTTCAGTCTTGACAGCTCGCTTGCTATACGTTCGCGAATATGCTCATCCAAGGTTGACTGTCTCGAGCTTGATGGCCCGCTTTCGCCGGGGCTGGACGGCAGGTCTGATAGGTGCTGCACGAGTGACGGTGAGAACTGCATTGCGGGATCAAACGAGCGTTTTGGATATCAGCATGGCTTTGAGCTAAGCTGTAGCAGCTACAAGCTTGCGCTTCGCGGTAGTGCAGCCTGAGCTGCATGCCTTCCCACCCCATGGCGGAGCATCATCCTACAAACTTACCCGGACAGGTCGCTCGGCGTAAAAAGCCTGCTCGTCCTGGTTGCTGCTGCTCTCGACGCCTTTACTTGCTCCTGACCCCATGCTGGGCGGTTCTGTACAGTCTGTGATTTGGGGTGAGAGTCGCTGCGCTGTCAAGCTGCGAAGGCTTTCTAGATCACCGTTTCGTGGACACCTTTTGCCTCTTGCCGATATCGATATACTCAAGAACCCAATTCTGCAACAGAGCTACGACGTGATAGCCTACATAGAAAGGATTGTACTTTCAAGATGGCTGCTCCCGTCGCTTCAACGTCTGCAGGCATACTAGCCACACAGCAAGATTCTGCCGATATAATGCCTGCTTTCAACGCATGGCGGCAGATGCTCTCGTCCTTTACGGGCTTAGGCTTGTCACAAGAGCACAAGCCTCAGTCAGAGCAAATACAATCTGCTGAATCCCTGCAGAAAGAGTGCAAAAGATGCGAATCCTGGAGGGATCAAGTAATTGGCGAAAGTATGTTTAAATGTAACTTGAAAGAAAGAAGGCTCTGCTGATGCTCTGGGTTGCCACTAGGTCCCATTGTACGCTTCATGCTGGGGCATGTCAATACACTGCCTGCACCAGACTATGTACCCTTGTCCGAAGAACAGACAACTTCAAACGCCAATTCGCCCGTGCCCATATACTGTTCTCCGTGTGGTGCAGACAGAGGAGGTGGTTTCGCGCCCAATGTGGGCGTTATATTGTGCCAGGACAAAGTCTTCAGCAAGAATCATGTTGAAGACACCCTCGCACATGAACTCCTGCATGAATGGGATCATAGACGATTCAAGGTGGATTGGCAAGATCTGCGCCATGTGGCATGCAGCGAGGTAAGAACGCAAATTCTACCCTTCTCCTTGCACTGCTAAGCTGTCAATACTCGTGCTGACAATCTTTCTCTCCCTTCAGATTCGTGCGGCTAGCTTGTCAGGAGACTGCAGATGGGGCCGAGAGTTCCGTCGGCGCAATTTCACTTTCACGAAACAACACCAGGTACGGTATTGCGGTGCTACTGCTTTTCGATGCAAATCTAATGCTCATCGCATCTACAGGCTTGTACGAAACGCAGAGCGATCTTGTCAGTCCTGCAACATCCTGCTCTTGCTGGGGCTGCAGATATGTCAGAGGAAGCCAAAAAGACGGAAGCTAGCAGGCTGGTCAACGAAGTCTGGCAAAGCTGTTGGAATGATACTAGACCATTCGATGAGGTAAATTGTTCGATTATGCTGCAAAAACGGTCTTGACTGACGTCGCTTACAATCTTGCAGATTTACTAAAGACTCCAGTGCCTCGTTGGGCACCGGACCGTTAGGTCGTTCAACTGAGTATCCGTGGGCAATTTTGGATTGTTTGATGTATATGTCGCCAAAGTCGACGTGTGCTTGACCTTTTGCAACCGTTCAAGTCGTGTATGGATACCTTTGTAGCAGATTCGTTTCTATAGATTTCCGAATAATATGTAGATTATACGCCCTCTGTTGGACAAGAAGTGCTTTAAAGCAGTATCAATGTTAGGAAATCATTGGCAAGCTATTCACAACTCCTACATGTAGATGTAGATGCTTTTGATCTGCGCCACAGTTGTAAGCAGCCTTCTTGCATTGACCAACTCCGACAGGAAAGCAGAAGCACAGCAAGGTAAGCTACAAAAGACACTCAGCACGCGTCCCACGCTGTCTCTTCATCTGCTCGAGGAAGGACAAGCCTGCCTGGCAATGCGGCTGTGATGGCGGCCTGCGTGTTCACGCTCGTCCGCCCAGCGCAATTGTTCAGCAGCGGCATGTACACCGGTGTGCCATCCATTCCTTCCAAGATCCCACGCTCACACACTCGTCCTATCTCCCTCCACACGCTTGCCATCCTCTCCAGTCGTCCGCCCACTTCCAACCGTGTCGAGCGTCTTCCTCCAATCTATCTATTCTTCCCACGCGTGTCCAGGCCTTGAGAGGCACACACGCGGATCAAACAGAGCAATAGCGGAAGACTAATACAGCTCTTTCATACTCTCCGCGCTCTTCCCCCATTCCATCTATCTTTACCTCGCCCTGTGCTATGTCTGACAGCAACAGCAACAGCAACGGCACGCTGAAAAGAGCAAGATCCACTTCACCTGCAAACGGACGAACCGTCAACGAAGAAAGACAGCAGGGAACAGGAAAGAAGCAGAACACAGGGAAATCTCAATCTCCTGATGATTCTGCGTCTCCCAGCGCTAGCCGAGATACAGACGCTGGCAAGATGAGCGACTCCAACGGAAACAAAGAAGCGGCTTCCAAAGCAGAGCCTGCTGCTAGCCAAGCAAGCGGTAGCCAGCAAGGTGCAGGCAGTGAGATGCAAGCTTCTGGAGAGGCAGCTGCTCCTCAGATCACTATCAAGGCTTTGATCGTCACGCAAGATGCCTCAATCATCATCGGCAAAGCAGGTGCCCATATCAAGGAGATCAGAGAGAAAGCAGGTGCAAGAGTCTCGGTATCGGATCAGATACCTGGAAATCCTGAGAGAATTTTGAATGTGACAGGTCCTTTGGACGCTGTCAGCAAGGTGAGAAGTCTTTTCTGCCATCAAGATACTGATGCTAATCCGTTCTCCTGAAACTTGAACTTAGGCTTATGGCCTCATAGTTAGAAAGATCAACGATGAGCCCTTCGACCAACCAAGCTTGCCAGGAAGCAGAGCTGTCACAATCAAGTAAGTCTCCTGTCAACCTTCAGATTTTGGCCCTGCTTTCGTATCAAGACTAAATGGCTTCACACCTTCAGGTATATTGTCCCGAACAGCCGAATGGGAAGTGTCATCGGGAAAGGTGGATCCAAGATCAAGGAGATCCAAGAAGCAAGTGGAGCTAAACTACAAGCATCTGAAGCGATGCTCACAGGTAGCACTGAGGTCAGTGCCTCTTAAGCGTATCTGCTTGAAACTCTGCTGAGTTCCAATCTATCACATAGCGGATACTGTCGGTTTCGGGAGTGGCAGATGCTGTGCACATCGCCGTATACTACATCGGCACAATTCTGCAAGAAGCGCAGGATCGCCAGACGAACAACATCGCTTATCGTCCAGCAGCCGCGCCAGGCTACCCAGCGACCACTTCCACCTACCCGCCTTCTGCATCTCGAGCACCTCCATCAGGATCTTCTTACTATCCTGCAGCACCCCAGCCATCTTACGGAGGGGCAGCGTACGGCGGACCTCCAGCTCAAGGCATGGCCGCGGCACCAGCAGGGTTCCCAAGTGCGGGTAGCCCTCCAAGCGGTGCACCAGGCGACCAAACTCAGTCAATCTACATTCCTAATGACTTTGTTGGTAACATCATCGGCAAAGGTGGCTCGAAAATTAACGAAATAAGGCAAATGAGCTCTTGCAATATCAAAATTACCGAGGGAACAGAGAGTCAAGGGACCGGAGCTCGTCCCGGTGAACGCGTAAGTGGTCTTCCTATCGTGCTACTTGCGTGATATGAAATTTTCGATGCTGAAATTTGAAAATGCAGCTCGTTACAATCACAGGTGCCCCTCACAACATTCAAACAGCAGTTCAGATGCTGCATTCTCGACTCGAATCGGAGAGACAGAGGAAACTGCAGCAAGGCAGTGCACCTGCGTACTAGTATGTAAAGGACAGCGTCAATATTTGGGGGCGTGCCACTATACGGTCTTAGTCTGAAGCCAGTCAATAGGTCGCTTGATGCAGCTCCGTCACCTACCTCTCGTTGCTGAGCATTACAAAATAGTCTGAAAATGCACTTGTACCACTAGAAAATGGTGATCCATTGTCATCTGGAAAGCCCGGAGTAGCTCATACAGAATTCTGTGATTCCATTGCCTTCATCTGCTGTCAGGTCTAAGTCTCAGTTGCGCTGTGCTGCTCTAAGTTCGAAATCGACTATTGCCACGAAACATAGGTGTGTGTTCGTAACTTATTGCGATTTTCCTTCTGCTTGTCTTTTCGCCCGTTGAACATCGTTTCCACGCTGCCTGTCTACGACGAGATGGATGGCATTGGCAATCTCAAATAAGATCACATTGACTATCGCACATGCGGAATAGAAGGCTGCTCGACTGAGAGGCTGCATGTCACCAAGGAAGGGATATGGGACTATTCGATAGGAAAGTGAAATGGCATTTTAGCTGTTGAGCATCATTGTAAATCTGCTGATCTTACAATTGCCGTTAATCTGGGCACACCACTCCATCCAACATGCGTACGTAGTTGTTAGCAGACCTGCGAAATGTACCTCAGACTATGCATCTGTGTGATAATTGTGATGGCACTCACTAGATAGTAATAGAGGCTTGGAAGATGCTGAAAACGGCGGCGAGAGGAAGAGGAAGTCTGTCCATAGTAATAAGGCTGGTAGAGCATGGCTGCAAGGATATTCACATCAGATTGTTGCTCAAGCTCTCGGGTGTAAAAGAAACGTACAGACTAAGATCCATCATCAGAGGGATCTGATATCGCGGATCAGGTGGAACTAATAGCTTGGGATCGTATGCTCGGAGGCCCCAGTACAGGACTGAAATTAGTCCTTCTACAGGGACGCTGACGATGCCAAGGGAGTTCTTGATGACATCGAAGGCTAAAGGCCGCACGAAGGTTTAAAGTTAGCTTCCATTCTTCCCACAGCGGGATACATCAATTCAGACTCGCCTTTCACTTGCGGTAGGAGATCTTTCAAAACCGCCACTCCCATACTACCCATGGCGCAGCATAATCTATGCAGCAACAATCAACATTAACTTTTGAATTTTTCAGACGTCAGGCAGCCCCTTACCCCAGCACAGTCAAGAACTGATACCATGTCCCGTACTGACTCTGAATGAAGTTAGCGATGGGCGAGGGTGTCTTGAGTGAATTGAAGGCTGCCACGAGTGCGGCCAATGATCCGGCGTGGAAGCATAGCGACAGGAGCGTCGACGGCGTTGTCTTTGGGACCCGTGTATTCGAAGGGCTCGACATGACAGTTGTACAGTCCAGTACTCTGTGCAAATGAGAGAAAGAGTCGCGCATATTGCGAGTTCAGATGATGGGCAATCGAGAAAGTGTTCTGATGATGCGGACTTGCTTATACAACCTCTTGTCTCAATAACAACGTGCAGTAACATGTCCGAATCCAACGGCGACACCGTACGAGACGCCTCGGATGTTGGAATTCCATGCTCGATATGTTCATCCATCGATTTCCTGCCCTTCACATGCGCCCACTGTCAGCTTGTTTTCTGCAAGGAACACTCGAACCAAGCTCGGCCGGAAGGACATGATTGTCCTGCTTATTCGTCAACAATAGTGTCTGAGAACGAACGGAAAAGTAGTGGCTCTGCAACTTTCAAGGGATTGTTACCGGGTGAGGACAACTCTCCCTGTTCAAGGTCGCGCCTACGCGTCGTGGAATAATGTATATACTGAAATATACTGCATGCCGTCGGATGTATGATAATTCACCTCAGATCGTTCTGCAAAGCAAGAAGCAGCACTCACGCCAGAAGAAATAGACAAGCAGAAAAAGAAAGAAGCAGCCTTGGCTATCCTACACAAGAACTTCCCAAACACAAATCCTGACAACGCCACATCTACATCAGCCTCTACCTCGAACATTACGAGCAAGAGTGCCACTAAACCTGTTAATAGAACGATCATGATTATGAAATTGAAACAGAATGCGAAAGCTTTGGATCCCTTGCGGAACGAGAAGCAGGTACCTATCAAAGAGAGGCGATTCTTCTTTGCGAAGAGTAGTGATGAGGATGACAGCCATCCTTTTTGGCTGCCCAAGGTAAGAATGCTCTGTATATTTGTATAGCTGGTAATGTACCCCCGACAAAGCTGAAACCGACGGTGTCATGTACAGAATTGTTCATGTGGAAAAGCATTGGATCTTCTTACGACGGCTCTAAAAGTGCCTAATAAGAACAACGCAGCTTCTACGCCAGCTTCCGAGGTAAGTGATGAGCATCGGTCTTGTGCATAAAGCGTGAGAGAAACTGACTTTCGTATGTGTAATCTCGATACAGCGTGTTGTTCTGGTATCTGTAAGCGCGTCCGGTGCTAAGACGCTCTTACCGACTGGAAAGAGTATAGAAGATGCAGTTGCAGATGGAGACGAAGTGAGGGTAGTTAAGAGTTCGCAAGTAATATCGTGAAGAGACTTGTAGTGTCTGTCACCCTCTAGAAGAAGTGCCAATGTTGTTGTATGGTTACCACGGCTAGACTCCCCCAGCGATATACCGTTTCTAACGTCACGAGGAAGACATGATCCGTGTGGCATAACTGGAATCTAAAACGCTTCCCAGGTAGCGAGCTGCACAGATGGAATCACAATCTCGTTTGGGCTGCAGAAGACGTGATCGAAGGCGCAAACCAAGCGCCAATCGCTTGTCCGACTCTTCTTCAACCCGACTAGATCAGAAGACAATGCAAGCATGGAAAGCGAACACTGACTGCCATACGAGAGGATGTCTGCTATAGTTTGAACTGCGACTCTTCATTGTACACCGACCTCAGACTCGAAGCCACAAAGTAAAGCGCACAGAAGGCTCTTATCAGTCGCATCCTGTCGATCTCTTTCCGACTACCTTTCTGCTTGTGCAAACATGGCGTCCGTCATGCCAGACAGCGGTACACATGCTTCTACCCCACGAAGAGAGAATAATAGATCTACGAACGACGAAGAAGGTGGTACTACTTCGTTGCCTTCGTTGTTTCATAAAGGTCAACTGGTGGTACGCAATGAAGGATCAGTGACTAGAGATTATTTAGGTATGGTCATAGTCGCCCTCTTCTAAGACAATTACTGGCAGCTAAGATTGTCCTTTCCACTATTGTGTAGCCTATGAAAGGAATTACTTGGCTTGGATAAAACTTGTAGCCGCTTGCCTAGTCATCTCAGGCGGACTTATTATACGTCTTCATGTGAGGAGCTTTCGCACCACCGACGGGAACGAGTGAGAGCTGTCCGAGCGTCCACCTAAGCTTATTTGACTACCTTCTGATGCAGGTACATGAAGATGGGACCGAACCGACTAGCCAAAAACCTTTGGAAAATAAGATAGCTCTTCCGGTGAGTTAAGCCAAGCTATACCTTGCTACGTCTCGGCACCTATCGTAGAACATTCAGAGAGACTCTGAATGTACTGGTTTGTTTTTGAACAGATGGGAGTCATTTTCTTCATAGTATCAGTCCTAGCACTCATCTCAGCAACACTATCATTCTTTCAAATCCAAAAAGATCTAATCAAGAATCTGGGACATGTGTCAACTGGAAGATTCACTCAAGGAGTTGGACTATTGGCTACTGCTGTCATTGCAACTGCTTGTGTGCTGTTGATGATTACATCACACTGAGTGGAATATTAGCAGGAGATCTGCTGGGAAGGTAAATCATGGGAGGACGAATCTTAAGCTCGAGAGTCAGACGTCTTATGCAGTCTGAAAAAGGATCAGCACGGGGGCTGTGGTTGCTTGAGCTACGGCATGACAATTCACCCACCGACCTGCATGCCGACCTGCACCATCTCCCTACTCTCATCCTCATCGCCAACCAGTCTAAGGCTGATCCCAAGAGCTATAGCAGAACCCGGGGAACGGCAAAGCACACCCCTCTGCAGCATGATATACAGATCACAGAAGTCAGAATCGCAGAAACGGCTTCAGCAGAGGCACCGGATTTCGGACCAGCACGTGATCTATTTGCGCTGTTGTCCACGCCAGGTTACACGAAAAACGGGTTCCGGTGTAAGCAAGTAACCGACCGGCAGAAACCAGCAGCAACATAACGCGTAGAATGTGCTCTCTTCAAGTCGTCTAGCGGTGTCTCTGCTTGACATTCATTGGCGAATGTGTCAGTGATGGAATGGGCGAATAACGCGTCGCAGATATGATGCGGTAATGATTTGCAGGGTGGGCGGCAACTGGACGCAACAAGCATATGCAAGAGCGGATAAGACGGCAGGGCAGAGCGTTCTTGGAGCATCATAGATAGGCATACGGAGAGTTGGCGAATGAATGATTAATTCATTCTGCATGGGCCAGCAGATCACGTGCACGACGGTGGGCCATCCATCGCCATCGCGAGTCGGAGCAAGAGGGCAAGATCTCGGACACAGTCTATCATGACGACGCACTCGAGGGCAAGAAGGAAAAGGCTGTTACAAAGCTGCTCGGACCAAACACGAGAAGGCTCCTGGACACCGGCCGCGTCGATGGCGGTCGACTTGCCGCGTCGATGCTGGCGCACCTTTCCGATCGCCGTTGTGAACTGGACGAAGGGGGCCCCCGACTGGCGACGGGACACCAGGCGGCAGGGCGAGAGTGGAAAATAAAACATTCGACGACGACGCGTCGACTTCGATTCCGACTTGGGCTCTTCCTCTTGCCTCTGCTCCGGTCACCACACGACACCTTGAGTCCGACATTCATCGATACAGCACCACCCTCGCTACTACCGTCAACATGAAGTACGCTCTCACCCTCGCCGGTCTCGCCGCCGTTGCAATGGCCCAGGACTCGTCGATGTCCGCAATGTCCTCGATGGCCTCTGCCTCGTCCACCGGCATGGACATGTCTGGCTCGGGATCCAACTTTACTGCTGGTCTCGTCGCCGCCCTGAACGGCGCCAACCTCACCTCGCTCGCAACTGTCCTCACCATGTTCCCCGAGCTTGCCGGCTCGCTCGAGATGGGCAACTTCACCGTGAGTTTCGAGCCCTTGTACCCTGTTTGTAAATACTGACAATCGCTCTCGCGCCTAGGTCTTCGGCCCCAACAATGCCGCCCTGGCTCCCCTGCTCGCAGACCCCTCTGCTATTAACCAGACCGAGGTTGCCAACATTCTCATGTACCACGTCTCACCCATGACCCTCCCCGTCGCGGCCCTAGGCCAAGGCATGAACCACACCATCGCTCCCTCTGTCCTCCAAGCACCATTGCTAGGCATGAACCAGACTGCTGTGGGTGTTGTTAGCTTGGCAAATGTTGGTTTGGCATTGAAAGGCTGAAATATGTCTCCGCTTCCCTCCCGCTGCAGCCCCTAGTCCTCTCCATTGGCCAAGATGGCCAACCACGAGTCCGAACTGCCAGCCAGAATGTGACTGTCCTCGGCAATGCCACTGTAAGCTTGAAATGCTCTAATAATGGAAGGCTATGTCACTGAAATTCCCCTCTCCGACAGTACCAAAACATCCTCGTCCATGTCGTCGACCAGGTTATCATGCCTCCCATGAACCTCACCTCAACTTTGTCGGGCGCCAACTTGACTGCCTTGACAGGTGCTCTCTCCATGGTCTCTGCTGACCTCCCCATGGCACTCTCCATGACTCCTCGTCTCACCATCTTCGGTGCGTAGTTGTCTAGCGCTACGAACCTCACTGGCTTAAAACCTAACTTGCAGTGTTTCTGACGTTTGTATAGCCCCCGCCGACTCTGCCTTCGCCAACATTTCAAGCACCATCGCCACCCTCAACACTTCGCAAATTGCAACCGTTCTCACCAACCACATCATCAATGGAACCGTCGTCTACTCGACTGACATCATGGCCAACACCACCGCTACCTCCGCTGCCGGATCACCTTTCACATTCTCTATGAACAACGGTACTGTCACCGTTATGTCTGGTGACATGGCTATGGGTCGTATCATTCGATCCGATATTCCAAGTGAGTTAGCTGAAAGTCTCGTTGTGTGCGTCCAGCTCTGACCACTCTTTCGACTTCAGTTGAGAACGGTGTTGTTCACATCATCGATGCTGTCCTCGCCAACACCATGTCCAACCCAGAAGCCGCTATGTCTGCGTGAGTCTCATTCTCCAGACTGCATTTGTCTAGCTGTGCATGAATGAGGGGCATCGGACTGATCACTCTTCTACGCCATAGTGCATCCTCATACGCTGCTGCTGCTACTGCCAGCCCATCCGGCGGTGTCGCACCAGCTGATGGCAACGGCAACAGCCAAGGCACCGGCGCCGCAACCAAGTCTGCAGTCGTTGGCTTCTCATTAGTCGCCGCTCTCTTCGGTGGATTCGCCATCTTGGCTTAAAAAGCGAGTATGACCTGATGTAGAAGATTTGGCAAACGGACTATCCTGCACTGGCGCCCACAGGCTGCCACTTTCCACCTCTTTCGAAGATACCATCAGCTCGATCTAGCTTTGTCCTTTACATTTTTTTTGTTTCAATCTCGATACCTTCCCCTCTACTTTCTATACCTTTCTATTTTGCGCTTTGCCATTTCAAGACGTCTTTCGCCTTTGCTTGAAGAAGAACTGTGGAGCAATTATTGCAAGCTATACCTTGCGGAGGCGTAGAGGCTTGTTTTGGAGGTTGTGCAAGGACTACTCGGTCTTGTGTAGCCTCTGCATCTTGCATGCTTGCAACATGAACCTCAGCCCTTCACCACCCCCCAAGCACCTATATGCCTGCTTTCCCTACACTAAATGTGCCTGTTCCTTGTTCCGTTGGCTAGCGACCTGATTTGACCTTGCCCGCCGAATCACGTGATCTATCGGAAAACCCCTCGAACGGTTAGTCAGCCGCCCAAGCTCCGTTCGAGGATAATCCACACTGGTTCGGCTCCGCTGCGGGATCGTCATACAAGCCATGCGCTAGAGTCGTTTCTACCACGTTACCTGTGAGGCTGTAAAAGCATGGCAAGCGAGAATGGAGCTAAAATGAACAATGAAGATTTGTGAAAGGCAAAAATGTTAATTCGATCCGCATCAGGCAACACGGTACTTTGCCTTAGTAAGCAGCTCCGTCTTCTTAATCAATCTCCGGATTTAGCAAGAAGAGCTTGGACGAATGATCTTAGCGCTAAGGTCAATAAATTTGTTGAGAGGTAATAATCATTGTAATGAATGTGAGTCGAAATAATGGATTAGATCCTTTTTGTGTTGTTGATGCATCAGTTCCGGTACCTATTACGCTAGTAATTGGTTCACAGACACTGGCCCTGGCCGCTTGATGCGCCTGCCTCACTGCGAGGTTCTGAATGACAAGAGCATAGGCATGAATTTAACAACGAGCGCAAATTGATTATTAGAACATATGAATTTGGTCTTATCTGACTGCTAAATTTACTGGAAAGACTGAACTTTAATACGACATTATCAAGGCTTTCAGGTTGCATAACGAATTGCTGATCACCAATTATGACCGCATGAAAACTCCATATCGTTAATGACAGGATGGGATTGTGCTTTTAAAAAGCTGTGACAGAGTTATGTAAATATTTAGAGTATCCTAACTAACACTTTTACGATAATACAATCTCACGCAGGTTACCGTTATTTCCTGCCCTCGAGCCACGGTCTCTACGAGCGTGGACGCCACGGCGCTGCTTCTACAAGAACACCTTGAAAGAACATGGCAGGTCGTCCATATGCGTGCTCCTGATCATGACTGCCTGCGGACCGTGGGTCGGTGCGCTTGTTTTTATCTAAGGATTGGTCCCTGCAAGTTTGCCATGATTGCATTAGGCGAGGGCTGGGAGGAATAATTCGTGAATTAGTTGTGTGTCCAACCATCTTTCCTGAATTAGCGTAATTATCGTACTTGACATTTGCCAATAAGAGTAAACCGCAATTCCGCAAGTTCCGAAATATCGGAGAAGCCTCGCCAGGACATTACTACTATTGCAGCAGTTGATGTGTCTGACTCTGCATACAATCTAAGTAATGATTCACACAGCTGTCACGAAGCCGATCCTTGGGGCCCAAGAAACTCTAACACTCGATCGCTAGTATATTGCTGCAGATTGCGGTGAACTGGTAGCTTTCAAGGCAATTCTGTGTGGAGTAGGCATCGTTGCTTCTCTCCCTACCCATCACCGTTTTGAATACTTGTTACAACACATACTTTTCGAAATCATCGTTCATTGGAATATGTAAGCCCCGCCCCGTCTTCCGTCTCTATGTGTCTTTTTTCAGCGCGGCAGAGCTGATTGTAGGGAATTATTTGTATCGACTGCACCACTTCTAGCTCAATAAATACGCGAGGATCGCATAGAGCAAATACCATACGCCGGCTCTTGCGCGTTTACCAGCAAGTTTGCTTGCATTTCGACGAAACGCCACCAAGACCCGATAGACTACTCAATACGACGAGGCAAGGCAAGACCAGTGACAAGCAGGCCATCAAGGAATCCCGTCGGCTATTCCATCCTGCCTGCCTGCCTATTCATATCTATTGTCAGTGCCGTTGCTGCTCCGAGCTGTCCATTCGGATTCGCACACAATAGGCCTTCGCTGCCACCTCGGCCCGCATCGCATCACATCTCCCATTGTCTGGCTGGACACGCGCAAGCAAGCTGCAGAGCGCGGTACATTTCACTGCAGGTCAATACAATACCCTGTTGCAACATCCGAGTGTTGTGCGTTGCTCCAGTCCCATCTCCAGTCGCAGACACCACTCCCAGCCCTGCCTCGGTCCATTTTCCAAGCGCCTTTCCATAAGCGGGCAACAGGCTTGAATAGCAGCAAGGAAGGAAACGACAGCAGGAAAGCCAACAAAGCACAATTGCGAAAGGAAGCATAGATAGTACACAGCAAAGCGTGTATACTGCTAGCAGTCCAGCTTCAACCTCTCCCACATTCTCCTACACCTTCGCCGCCGGTGCTCCCACCGTCAGTCGGCCTGCTTGCCAAAGATGGACACTCTCGTTCACTCCAATAGGGCACAAGGCACCTTGCCATCCACCAAGGCACAATGGCCAGCCGCTGCCATCAACACCAAGATAGATGACAACTGGCCTTGTCCCGACCTCGAAGCGTGCAGCTACCACAGACGCCCGTCGTGGCAGGAGCAAGAGCAGCTGCAGCTTCAAGTACAGCTGGCCCTGGACAAGGCGGATCGACCACAAGCACAGCACAACAACCACAACAGCAGCAGCAGCAGACAGTCATCACCCTCGTCGCCGAGTCGCATTCATAACCCGTTCGCACTGTCATTACGCTCGCTGCCACCCAGGGCAGCCTCGCCAGCCGCCTCGTCGAAAGCAGCGCCCAGTTTAGCCACTCCTCAGCCTTCTGCAGTTTCGACGGCAGCAGCATCAACATCGGGAGTCAAGCAGCCTCACCAGCATCCTAGAAGGATCACCTTCCTGTCGCCCTTTGAAGCCTCCTTCAGCAGCCTTCCGCCGCCAGCCGTTGAATCGCCTCTCAGCCCATTCTGTCTGCCTGGATCGCCCTTCACCGACATGGAGTCCCTTGCGTCCTCTTCGCCTGGCCTGCCCACCCCTTCTACAATAGGCAGCATGAACCCAGGGAGTCCATGCTATTGCCATGCGCCGCCTTCATCTTCATCTTCCATCTCACCTCCTCCTCGAGCGCATTCACACCAGTCCGCCGACCTTACATTCGACCCTTGCTCTTCCTCGAGCTTCGCAGCTACTTCAGGGCAGTCGCGCTATTCGCAACAGTACCTCTCGAGCTCGCCTCCATCAAGGGTACAATACACAGGCCGGTCGCCATCGTACCAGCCCACGACGCTCTCCTCAGCAGAGCCCTCTTCACAAACCTCTGAGAACGCTGTACACTTACAAACAGCGGATAGCCTACCGTACAGAAGAAGAAGCGTCGATGTAGGCACATTGATCAACGCACGAGGACATCAGCGCCATGGTCGTACCAGTCAAGCAGACGCTCCGGCTGCTGCCTTTGTACCACCCGATCAACTGAAAGCGCACAGAGCTAAAAAGTCCAATAATCAAAGAAATAAAGAGTTTTTGTACGTATCGTTTCTACCGAACTCGTGTTCGCACGACGACAAGCTAATGGATCTGCTTTCCTTCCCTTGATAGATTTGCACAACACCTAACAAGCATATTGCGGCACTCCCTATCGCTTTGCTCAATCGTGGCGCCCGACGCTGACATTGAAGCCTGGTCAAATGCTACCAGTCCCCGCTCTTCCATCTCATCGAACTCAAGCCTCGGCTTAGCAAGCATATCGGATCGCCTAGAAGTTCCAACACCATTACATAGATCGAACGCACCTCGTCGACTACGCTTACCTTCCTTACCCCATATTGTTCCATCACGTCGCTTGGAACTTGTGAATATGATATCAAATTGGTCATTCGATGCCAATGTACTCGATCTAGACGAATTGTGCGAATGTGCTTGCATGATATTCGAATGCTTCCTGGATAGCGAGGGATTATCGAAAGATGCAGGAACACCAGCTAGATGGAGAACTTTTTTAGTCTCTATACGAGCAGCTTACCATGCTCAGAACGCATATCATAATTTCGCACATGCTGTCGATGTTTTACAAGCTTGTTATTCCTTCTTATCACATATTGGTGTCGCTCCCCCTATCTCTCGATTACAAGAACAAAGTCTAGATGGTACATCAAAGAGAACTTGGAAGAGAATGGATGGCTTGAATGAAAAAGGTCATATTGGTGATTTACTTAGGCCTATGGACATACTGGCTCTACTTGTGGCCGCTATTGGACATGATGTTGGTCATCCTGGTTTAACGAACGCATATATGGTGAGTCTGCTCTTGCCTCTGACTTACTTGTCTTTGCTGCTGATTGTTCCTGACGATGGTATCCGCTTTGTTGCCTTTAGATCAATGCCCATACACCTGCTGCACAAGTATACAACGACAAGAGTGTATTGGAAAATTTTCACAGCGTCACCTTGATCCGAATGTTGAAGCTCTATGGATTCGGAAGTTTACTAGAAGAATCGACGTCCTCTCCTCTCTCCACGACTACTGCTATCTCATCTCCTTCGACAACGCCAACTGGTGATAGTAGTCAAGCTACGGACTTTAGACAGGTTCTATTGACTAGCGTTCTAGTTACGGATATGAGCAGGCACTTCCCTTTCGTTGAGAAATTGGCGCAATTAGGAGAGAGATTGGCAAAGACCGACTATGTATCCACCCAAGTCAATGAGGACAGATTGGTTATCTGTTCGGCGTTGATGAAGTGTGGTGATATAAGCAATCCTGTAAGTCGAATCTTTATTTACCTGAGTGTAGAGCGCACACATACTGACCGCATATATGCACACTTTCCCAGAGCCGACCTCATTACGTAGCTTCCTCCTGGTCATCAGCTCTTCTTGAAGAATGGGCGGTCCAAGCAGAAATAGAAGCAAAGTTTGACCTGCCGGTCTCTGTCGTGACGCTCAAGGCCGACACCGATGAAAGAATAGCGCAAGCTAAAAGTCAAGTTGGATTCATCAATCTATTTACTCAACCTCTGTTCGATAAAATGGCTGCTGCAGTGCCCTCTTTCCAATTGTTTGCGGATCATTGCTCTGCTGGCAGGACGCCATGGGAGGCCATCATCAATGAAGACGAGGAGATCAGGTCAAGCTCTAGCACCGAATTTGGAAAGGTGCTCGCACATCCCACGCCTATCTCGGAGGCTCATCCTCAGTCAGCCTTAAGCAGGGCATTGGCTTCTGCCTCTCCACCATCCCCAAGTCTAGCACATATACAGTTGCCGGATTATAGGCCAGCTCCACATCGATTGCCTTGGTCTGCCAAGAACACAGAGTTCACTTACGACGCTTCTTTGGTACCTCTCTCACCGAGTACAGCGTCAGTCCTTAGTACGTCGCCTTCTACGACATCATCATTGTTCAAGGATGGCAGATCAAGCCCCACCAGTTCAGCTACAACGTTCTCAACATCAAGTTGGATACCCACGAACGCAGTTGGCGCTTATCATTCTTTGGCCGAAGAAGCATGCACCGATAACTGCTCTTCTATAACCGCCCTCTGTGCCAGTTGTGCAAGAAGGCAAGCCCAACAATGGAACGATGATGATGTGGGGAATAATTCGATTGCAACTATCACCTCAATCAGTACTACCGTCGATGCCCTCGTCGATTCCGGCCAGTGGCCGCCGGAACCTTTCAGACCGACACCTCAAGCTAAAGTTGTGCAGAATGCCAATCAGTAAGAAGTATAGAGCAGATTCTACCTGCGGAAAAAGATCAGTCTGAGTAGTAAATAGCAGAGTCATTTAGGTGCTTCTTCAGTCGCGAGACAAGCAGTCGCGCAGCCATGTCAAACTTCAAAAAGGCCCAAGATGTCGGGTCAGATACCCACCTGTCGACTCCTTCAGATCGTCGCCATACACTGGATACCTCTCAGTCCTATATTATCGCCTCTTTACTTTCTGTAGTTGTGAAGTCTCTCCGATAGCAAGAATAAGTTCGAGCAAGAATGCCTATTCAATGTATTCATAATATGTACCATTCAGGATTAACATAGAAATCGTGATCCTCCTATTTTAGATATTTTGTCTATCGTTCTAGGAGTAGCATACTCGTGTAGCAATGAAATCAAGAACTACAGAGATTCCTGGCTTCGAATTCTGAATTGCTGCTCTGCCGAGGAGCCAGATTGATATCGATCTGAGCGCCTGTGCCGTTCGTGCGTGCACGTGTTGCAAACGTTGATTTTCTTCTCTTGCCAACTAGCTTGACCTTCGCACGCGCAAGACGAGATGAGGTTCCTTGTCACAGGAGCATCTGGTGAGTATTGAACTTTTAGGCTTATATTGCTGCAGCTGATGTTGGCTGGTCTGCAGGCCTGCTCGGCAGAGTCGTCGTGGAGAGAGCGAAGCAATCTGGACACGAAGGCAAGTTTCTCGGAACATTGGCCAGCCATCTGACCTGATTAACGCATGGAGGGTGCATAGTCAAGGGTATTGCCTTCACACGAGCTTCTGGTGACCTCGTCAAGCTCGACTTGCATGACACAGCGCAATTCAGAGCGCTTTGCGAAGATTACCGGCCGGATGTAATGTGGGATTATATTGTTGGCTATCCTATGATAGGTGATCCCCATATGCTGACGTGTCATCGCTAGTATACACGCTGCGGCTGAGAGAAGACCTGTATGAAGTCTCGCACCGTCGCTGTCGGACTTCGCTAACCGCTGTCAATCCAGGACGTGGCGGAGAAAGATCCTGAAGCTGCAAAACGCCTGAACATAGTGGTATCAAGGCAAATTGCCGAAGTCGCGCGTGATCTGGATAGCGTCCTTATTTACATCAGGTGAGCAACATGCCCGAAAAAAATACAGTCCAAACTCAAACCTCACCTCCGGTATGCTTTGTTGGGCAATGCAGCACCGACTATGTTTTCCCTGGTGAAGCACCTTCAGGAGGATATGAGCCTGACTCTCCCGTAGAACCCTTACAACTGTGCGTTGCTTCCGTCTTTGGATTGTTGTTGCGAATCTCTGCTGACTTGCTCTAAAAGCTATGGCGAATCGAAGTTAGCCGGAGAACGAGAAATATTACGAGTCGGCAAGCCAGGCAAAGTGATCGTCCTGAGAGTACCTGTACTGTATGTGCCCATGCCTTTACCTTTCTGCCCAAGCTCTCTCGCCGCTCATCAGTACGCAATGGTTGCAGATACGGCAAAGCATCACCGAATTCTGAATCGGCTATCAACATCCTCATCGATGTCGTGACAGCTCAGAAGCCAGGCAAAATGGATGATTGGTCCCCTCGATACCCAACGAACGTCTCAGATGTTGCTAGGGTGCTTTTAGATATCGGGCAATATTGTAAGTTTCTATTTTGCCTAGACTCTAACCATGTCACAAGCTGAATGTAGCAACATACGCAGATGTCAAGTCCAATGACAGAGATCTTCCACCCATCCTACAATTCTCTGGCTCTCAAGGCAATCCAGTCACCAAATACGATATCTCTCTATTGTTTTCCCGCATTCTCGGTATCAGCGGGACGGAGAAGCTACTTGAGCCAATTAGACAAGGCAATCTCCCGGGAGAGACCAGACGCCCTCGGGACTGCCATCTCTCAAATGCAAAACTTGAAAGCCTTGGTATCGATACGCGTGACGAGAAGAGCTTTGAAGCTTGGTTTACGGAGTATTTGAAGGGTCAGTAATAGAAGGACTTGGTATTGAGCCTGAAGATCAGTAAAATCATCAGTGCATTTGAAGCAGAAAGTATAAAGCCAGGAAGACTTGTGCCGCTTGTATTCACCCTATACTTTGTTATATGATAGACGGAGGTCTGGCTACTAGTCGCGATAAGTGTACATTGCTCACATCCTCATACTCGAGCCAAATCATATTGACCAAGACTCGTGCAAGGAGCAGCCAGCGAGCTAGATACGGACGCGACTACTCTGATTGCACTTCCTTGCCTGATCGCCCTGCAGAGCGGTCGTGTTGCCGGGCCGCCATTGCGCCCGCACTTCTTCTTTTGCTCCGTACTCTGCCAACCACCCTCATCCAAGAGGCCCTCATACATCCGCCATGTCGTACTCCAAGGGCATTCTGCTGCCGCCTGCGCCAGCGACGACGCGCGGCGCCTCGACCAAGCTGGGCATGGATCCGTGAGCCGTTCGCAACATGATCGTGCCTGGCAACTCGCTGTGCGAATGCGCGCAGTATACTGACCATCACCTGCAACCGTCATAGCAAGGGCGAACGTGTCATCTATTGCAACTCACGCTCCGTGTTCTTGCGCTCAGTTTCGGGAAATCAGCCTAACATCGCGTACGCAGGGCACGTCAAGGACAGTCAGTGTGCTTCCCTTCGTATTATGCAGATGCACAAACGCTCAAGCAACACGATACAGCTACCGTCGCAAAAGTCAGTCCTTCCGGGTTCTACGTAGCCTCCGCCGACGTTACCGGTACTGTGCGAGTATGGTACGTCATGCATTCACGAGTCGCCCGTGTCAATAGCAACGAGCCTGAATTGCTGTACCTCCTATAGGGACCTTGCAGGAGAAGATCAAATTCTGAAGAATGAAGTCAAAGCCTTGGGTGGGCGAATCAACGATCTTGCTTGGGACAGCGAGAGCAAGCGTATTCTTGTCGGCGGAGACGGTCGAGACCGATTCGCGCACGCCTTCACCTTCGATACCGGCTCCAGCGTCGGCGAATTGGTAGCTAGTTCTCCCTGCTCCAATCACTTCGAAGGTAATGCTGAGTCGGGTCCCCTCAGTCCGGTCACTCGAAAGTTATCAATGCGGTAGCACTAAGACCAAATAGACCATTCCGGGCCGTCACAGGCGGCGATGATCGTACATTAGTCTTTTCCCATGGTGGTAAGCTTTCTCACTTGATATCTCAGGTTAAGATTTCGCTCATGAAGCGTCTTGCAGTCCCGTACAAGTACGCCAAGTCCCTGACCGATCATACTGGCTTCGTCCAGGATGTAGCTTTCAGTGTAAGCGGAAAGGAAGGAGCACCGCACTTCCACCAATTGACATCCCCTCCCCCTTAGCCATCTGGAGAACATTTCGCTTCAGTCGGGGCGGATGGAAAAATACTCCTATATGACGGCGCGACAGGTGACTTCGTTGCTTCATTGTGCTCCGCCGACGCGTCAGGACATAGAGGCACTATATTCTCGCTATCTTGGGCGAAAGACTCGAAGCATTTGACTACTAGCGGAGCTGATAGGACAGTAAAGGTAGGCACTTTTGGGCTCTGCAATATCGAACTTCACAGCTAATTGGTTTTGTAGGTCTGGGGTATCGAGTCCAAGTCACCAATACAGAGCTGGGAGCTCGGCCAGGGTGTTGAAAGCCAGCAGGTTGGCGGAGTATGGTCGCCAGCGAATCAAGACGAGATTGTTTCACTCTCTTTCGATGGTACGATGAATGTGATAGATACTCGCCAGGGTGACAAGCCATCCCGCAAGCTCTACGGACGTAAGTCTCTACATCGCGCGGGATAAGCCAGTCTAAACGCTTGCATTGCAGATCAGAAAGCTATTACAACAATGTCCAACAAGCCTGTAAATCAGGCTACTTTCTTCACCGGCTCATATGATGGTCGCATACACGCCTATGACCTCTCGAAGGATATCTGTGAGCCTATACAAGGATCAGGGCCCAAGAACGCTATAATGGCGATAGACACAAGCGAAGATGGTAAAGCATACTTTGCTGGTATGGACGACACGGTTCGTGAAGTTGCGGGTTCATCAGGGCAGTTTTCTTTTGCGTATGTGAAACCGCCTCCCATTGCCTACTTCGTACTGATAGAAATAGCTATACACAGATCAGCTACGTCTTCAACAGAAGGACTACCCAAGGCACTTTGTGTAGATGGACATGGCAAGCGCATATACGCAACCGGCTCGAGCGTGAAGGTCTTAGACAGCGATGGCAAGACTGCTTTGTTAGGGACAGAAGGCGAAGTGCAGTCTCTGGCAGTCACGAAACAGGGTATCTTAGCGACCGGTTTGACAGTACGCCGACTCTCTAGACCAGCTATCAGGTCCTTGCTGACTAATTTACATATACCAGGACGGCAAAATACAGCTTTTCGACGTACCGTCGTTAAGCCCATGTACCATTAAGAATTTCAGCAAGAATCGTGGGACCGTTACCAGCGTCGCATTCTCCCCGGATGGAACCTATCTAGCAGCTGGAGACTCCAACGGAAAAATAGTACTCTATTCGATACCTGGTGGAGAAGTGAAAACGACTGCCTGGGCTTTCCACACAGCTAAGATTGCCAGCATTGCTTGGTCTCCTTCCGGCACTCATGCTATCTCTGGCTCCTTGGACACGTAAGGCGTTGGTGATGTGCATACATGCAGTTTCATGACTGACTGGTATCACCTTTATGGTACTATAGCAATGTCTACATCTGGAATACAGTCAAGCCTACCCGCAATATCGCTATCAAGAACGTACATCCCGGCGGCGTCACCGGTGTGGCCTATCTGGACGAAGATACCGTAGTTACGACCGGAGCAGACGCGACCGTTCGTACTTTCAAGATCAAGCATCATGCTGTATGAGCATGGCAGGCTCCAGAACAGCTGTGACGACATGCGGAAGGTGTTTCCCGGCTTTACGGCAGCGGACTCCACCCTAGCTGGGATATACGACTACGGAGACGATGTACCAATAGATGGCATCGATAGAGCTCTGCAACCATTACTTTGAAGCCTCACGTGTGTCGGTCTTTGCCACTCTGATCAAGTACTGATTGCACCATTTACCGTTTTGGCACGTGATCTAAAATATTCCTACTTTTTCAGATCAATCAGCAAACTTATGGGGTTGAGCTTCTCGCCTAATAGCCTTGCCTTGGGAACAGAGCCATCAACCAACCTTCTTTTGCAGTCTTCCTATAGCTTGTCTTCCTGATTCACGTCACGTCACGTCAAACTCCCGCAAGATGTTCCGCCAGCTCGCTGCAAGCACTGTCTCACCTCTCACGTCCAGGGCTCGCGCATATGCAACAGCTTCTGCATCAAAAGCCCATCACAAGGTTGTGATTGTCGGTGGAGGCACTGCTGGTGTGACTGTAGCAGCTCAGCTCCGCCGCTCTCGAGAAGCACAAGACTACCTACAAACCAACGATATCGCGATCATCGACAAGGCGGATGTGCATTCGTACCAGCCAGGATGGACACTCGTAGGAACAGGCTTAAGGAGCATGTCGGACATGAGGAGACCCATGGCCGATGTTATTCCTTCGGGCGTTCAACATTACCCTATGCAAGTAGCGGAGTTCTCGCCTGACAGCAATTCTATCAAGACTGCGGAAGGCTTCGAGATCACCTATGACTACCTTGTGGTTGCACCAGGCCTCAAGACCGACTACTCGGCCGTAAAAGGGCTTGAAGCCGCTCTTGCCGATCCCACCTCATCCGTTTCTTCCATCTATTCAGAGCCAAGTGCAGAACAGACATGGAGAAACATTGAAGCTTTCGAAGGGGGTGATGCTATATTCACGCAGCCTGCAGGTGTGTTCAAATGCGCAGGAGCCCCTCAAAAAGTGCTCTGGATGGCTCTGAGTCAATGGAAGATGGATGGGAAACGCGACAAGGTTCGCCCAACTTTCGCCACTGGCGCAGCTTGTATGTGATAGTTCTACCTTTTTGAAGTGACTCTTGGGAACTGTGCTGATGCTGAGACTCCCCTCTGTGACAGCCATGTTCGCTGTACCTAAATATTCGAAAGCTCTAGAAAAGCTCCGCGTGGAGCGAAACGTCGAAGGCCTGTTCCAGCACAATCTGACAGCCATTGATACCAAGAAACGCATAGCAACGTTCAAGGATTTGGCCAACAAGAAGGATGTAGAGCGATCGTATAACCTTCTGCATGTCGTGCCTCCGCAGAAACCTTACGAATTCGTAGCCAAATCACCCCTAGCCGACCCTGCCAGTGGATGGGTCTCGGTTGATCAGTTCAATACTCGACATACCAAATATGAGAACGTCTTCTCAATCGGCGACGCGTCTAGTTTACCAAACTCGTGAGTAGCTAGCATTTAGGTAGACAGCGGACATCTTCCCTAATGCGATATCACAGGAAAACCGCCGCTGCCATATCAGCCCAAGCGCCTGTCTTGGTTGACAACCTTGTTGCAACTTTAAGAGGCGACAAGACACTCACTGGTAGATATGATGGCTATGCCAGTTGCCGTAAGTGCCAACCTGTCAGAAGGGAGCGAATATTGGACCTGACTTGCCATTTGATCACAGCTCTGCTCACCGGCCACAACGAGCTCATGCTTGCCGAATTTAAATACGGAGGTGTTCCTAAAGAGACCTTTGAATCCATCCTTGGCTCGCAAGACGTCCCAAGAAAAGCGTTCTATCACTTGAAGAAGGACATCTTCCCTGCCGTGTACTGGAATTCTTTCTTGAAGGGTACATGGTTCGGCCCCAGCGGTCTCTTCCGACCCAATACCAGTGCATCCTCTTAAACGTATGGTTCTACTCGTGCTCACCTTCCCGTGCATATTAGTAGCAGTAGTATACCTGTTTTACCACCATTGTAACATACCTCCTCCATAACCAGTCGTTTCACCCAGCATTAGAATCATCGGTTCCTTGGCTGTATGCTTCTCGATGCCAGTCTTGCTCTTCTGAAACTTGTATGTTGCGAAGCGGGAGGTCTTGTAGGTCATTTGCTGCGTAGGACAACCATGACCTCCGGCCAGTAGGGCTTAGTCAGCAGTACGCCGTGTGGCCAGAACTTGAAAGCTGCAGGAAAGCGTCGCGCATGTTCTTTCTAGCTTACCAACACACGCAGCAAGGTAGCCTGGCATTCGAAGAACAAAACGAGGCATCAACGCACTAGTCCTTCTTGAAACCGCACCAATTCGCGGGCTATCACGCAGAATACCTTTACAAGCTACTCCAGAAAAGAAGCAGTCCAGGAAAGCCAGCAAGACAGTTTATAGAACCGCGAGATAGTACAAACGATGGCTTCCTACCTAAGTAGTATCTATGGCTCCGAGTAAGTGCTACTGCCTTACAGCAGGCTTCAGGGATACAAGCTGACAGCTCTGCTGCTATCTTTGCTTTTCGTGAATTGCAGGCAAGACAAGGTAAGATTCAGAATGCATGCAGGACAGTAAGAAGCCAAACACGGACTGACCAGAGTGCTCTTCAATAGGTCAATTGTTCTTTCTATCTTAAAATCGGAGCGTGTAGACATGGAGAACGATGTTCGCGCAAACATATCAAGCCTCAATTCAGTCAGACTCTGGTCATTTACAACATGTTCCAGAACCCTCAGCATTCGAGCAATGCCAATAGCGCACCAGTGTCGGAGCAAGAAGTGAAGGAGTACTTTGAAACTTTCTATGAAGGTAGGTTGTATGATGCTTCTTGGCATGCTTCTCCCGCGAACAAAGCTAACTCCCTTTCTCTCTAATTCAGACGTCTTCACAGAACTCGTCAAGTACGGCAATCTACTCGAGATGCATGTGTGCGACAACGTTGGAGATCATCTAATTGGAAATGTGTACGCTCGGTACGAGTGGGAGGACGAGGCGTCATCAGCTGTGGAAGCTCTCAATAATCGATGGTACTCCGGCCGACCGCTCAGTGTTGAGCTCTCACCTGTGACAGATTTCAGGGAGGCATGCTGCCGTCAGAATGACATGGGAGAGTGCAACAGAGGTGGCTTTTGCAATTTCATGTAAGTCTCGCGTTTTACCATAAATAATCCATTTTTACTGATAGGATGCCTCCACGAAATAACAGGCATCTTCGAGAACCACCTACCGAAATGGTAAAGGAGCTTCACCAACAGCAAAGAGTGCAACGTAAATTATTCCCCTCTGAGCGAGACATTGAGCGCAAGAAAGAAATGGCAATGTTCGAAGAACAGTTCGGAACGAAAGCAGGAGACGACCGCGACAGACGGTAGAGCGTATGTTGTTCCCAGGCAAGAACGGGTTTAAGACTTACAATTATGTCCAATTGTGACTGTTGTAGCAGTAAAATTGTAGAGTAATATTGAGTGATTGTTGAGTGATTTGACAGAGCATACTTCGCTACTGAGCTACAATGGGATTCCAGGCTATGCTTTGCTTCTGAACAGAGACTTTCTTTATACACACGAACTACTGTGCAAGGCTTGTTTGACTATGGCAACACACATTTGCTGAGATTTCTTTGATATTGGACAAGCTTTACACCACTCTCGGGTGTGTGTCACAAATCGTTTCCAGGCGCAGACTATAAACAAATGTGCCTAATTTCCGTGACTTGACCCGGATGCCGTTGTAGATACGCTGCTTCGTGTAGCTGAAGTGTCGGTTCTTTGCAACGGCGAACCCGGTCTAGATAGCAGTTCACTTTCATCGTAAGTGGGCAAACCTTTGCTTGCAGAGAGAGGTATGACACCACCGAGGAAGCCACGTGCAGCCACCTGATAACTCGGAACTTGAGACAATATCCTGCTTCCAGTCTCTTCTTCTCCGTTCGGACTCGCATCGGGGTGTGCATCGGGGTGTGCGTCAGGTACATTCTCGTTGTGCGGCGAGTCGCGGCTTGAATGTTGATGAGAAGGATGATCATCCGAAACGTCATGATCGTGGTCTTCGTCTTCATCTTCTTGCAAAAGGCTACTGAAAGCACTAGCTCTATGCTTGCCCTTCCCTTTGCCTTTCATTGTTTCAGCCGAGAAGTGTGCCCGCTTCTTGCCTTTATCCTGCTTTGCCTGAGCAGCTTCCAGAGCCGCTTGTAAATCATCGGGTCTCGGTCCGTCGGCAGCGTCATGCGGTGGATGCCGAGGGGAATATGTAGAAGCGCTATCACTATGCGAAGGTTCTGGCTGATGTCGATTGAGAAAGGACTTTGAATGACTATGGCTACTGAAGAGGGCACTGAGTGAACCGGTCGACATTGACCTATCTTCAGGTCCAACGTGCGAAGCGCGACTTGACTGAACACTAGGCGTATGTGAGCCTGATGTAGTCGTACGACCAGTAAGAGGTCGAAGCGTTTTAGGTAAATGAGACAAGAAGCCGCTTGAGGCAGATCTCAAGGTAGTTGGGCGCGCCTCCGCTTCTCTGGAGGAAGCGTGGCTCGCGGCCAGGTTAATGTCATCTTCATCTCGATGATGGTCCCCTCTAGTCGGTGAGCTTGCTCGACTTGCAGGACGGGAATTCTGTCGTGATCCACCCCTGCTACCAGGTCGCGAGCCAGGCCTACTGGTAGCTGGCGACCCGTGACTACTGCTACCACGCGATAAGTGATGAGGATGTTGACTATCCACAGCCGGAGTAGAGATAGCGAGAGAACTGAGGAGTTCAGAGTCTGCCCAATTAATAGGCCTAGTAGGGAAATAAGAAGCTGGTGAATGCGCTTCGGAGAGATGCTGCTGTTCAGGCGATCCTATGGGAGTCGCCCAAGGACTGCGTACGAAGGACAAATTGTGTTGTACAGTGTTGGTGTGTGGTGTAGTAACGGTGGCATTGGCGCTGGAGTTATCTATATTGGCGACTCTATCCCTGACATGATCTGCATAGCTAGGCAGGTCGACTTGCTGTATTCCTTCGGCAGCGGGCACAAGCACACCACTTGGACCGAATAAAAGCGATCTTGTTCCACTAGACGCCAATCTCGCTTCTTCAGTGAGTAGAGGAGAAAGTATATGTATAGGTAAAGCGCATCGTAATTCCGAAGTATGGCCATCTAGATTCTTAATGAAAGCTGACCATTTAATTTTGTGCGACACCAATACGGGTTCCAAAGAATGGCTTGGTGTAGCTGATAGAGGTATTGGAATCTCGATAACAGCATCGACATCGACATCTTCGCCTGCTTCTTCGTCTACCAATCCTGCAAATTCAGGATCTGCAGTATGACGACCGTAGTAAATACGTTCTGGAGATCCTGGTCTTGAGCCACCCCTTGAATGAGCAGTTGACGACTGTCCTGACGCAGATGTACCATTGCTAGGTCCAGCAGATGCATGGGCAGGCGAACCAGAGTTGGAAGGATGTGCTGCGGCTGCTGCATGTGCTGCACTCGTAAGAGAGGGTCCACCAAGAGAGAATGCAGGATGATCGTCCAGATTCAGCCTATTGGTAGAATGATGCAGAGAAGCTAGATCGGTATGTGATCCAGCACGACTAGGAGGCATAGAGACTGGATGAGCCCCTCGTGAGTGTGAATTTTGACCTTGGCTTGTATTTGCAGACATCGATTGTGAGTTGCTTGTTAGGCTAGAACGCGGTAAGAAGCTGTGCTTTTTCGTAACTATGTCTCTCGTAGTATTGGAGGGCTGGCTGTTCTTATTCAGAACCGTCACGTGTTCTTTGATATTCGTAACGAGCTGTGTCACGCGGACGCCTTTACTTATAGGAGTGAATTTGAGTGCTCTACAAGCAACAACGGATGTCAGTTTCCTCGACTTGATTGGAGAAGCCGTATCTGTTATCTCAGCTCACATTGGTATGGTTTCTCCAGCACAGAATGCCTAGATCACGAGATAAAGTCAGCTATCATGCGGTGGAAGACTTGCGTATCCGACGATAGTACTCACCTTTTGGGGTAAAGTGAAGTTGTACATGATCTTGTTAGGCCAAGTGTTGTCTATTTCAAGTGTTTGAACGTATTCTGCTGCGTCGGGTGATAGTCCTCTCACTAAGAGAACAGACCGCTTTGCGGACTTCTTTCCACCAAACACGCCACTCTTCTGAACCGTTGCTTTCAACTGATAGGAAATAGTTGAAGTATTCATTCCTCCCACTTTCAGACTAGCGGGCAGTGATCCTGGAATAGTAATTGAGAACGGGAAGCGATGAACTCCGGCGTTCAAGGTATGTGATGTATGCGTGTTGTGCGCGTGATAAGGTTTAGAAGAAGAAGAGAAATGGCCATGTACTTGGGGATGCGATACATTGTGTCTTATCTCGTGTCCTCCCGTTGCCGCATGATTCAAGCCTGCGAGATTGACGCCAGACGACGAAGGGCTGGATTGACCAGTCGACAGTCCTGAATGTGTATGACCGAACATAGAAGCATCTCCAGTAGTATTGCTGTGGAATGAATCACGTCGTGACTCTAGTCCCGCTGAAGAGCTTGGTCGGCTTGATTGGGAAGCCATGGATGGCCCGCCAAAAGAAGGTAAGAAGGATTGATCATGATGGAAGATAGGAAGTTCGAAATTGAATGTCTTGAAGGTGACAGAGTCGGTGTATGCGATGTGTGCTCGACCGGAGAAGACGAGTCTGCAATCAACCGTACGTCAATCACCTGCACTGCTGATTGCGTCCGGATAAGCAGGCAAGCGGGCCGCGAGACTTACAGGATGTCGGTTATGTGTGTGCGCTCGTGCAAGTCGAGCACGATGCTCCCAGAGAGCACGGCAGGCTCAGGCTCTTCGTCTCCGACCGAACGCAGGATGATCTGCTCGCTGTCGAGATGCAGGGAGAGCTGGTGGTCGCGCATGGCTGATTGAAGGAGCTTTTCATGGAAGGGTTGATGGGCCTGTATCTGTGTCACATGGGATGACTACCCAGCTCTTGTAGTCGCAACAATGACAGGCTGTCTCTTCCTCTCTGTCGTCTTTTTCGATCTTCCTTTCGGAGGATCGATGGTATCGCTGATGGAGGAGCGGCGGAGGAGATCCAGCTATATACGCGTGCTTGAAACGCGGCTGGCTGGTTGATGGGATGGATGCCCTTGAAGCAAGTGTGGATATGTGCAATCTACTCGAGTATACCGTGCAAGTCGTGCGTGTTTTGTAATAAAGCGAAAAGCTTTCAGGGCTGAAATGCGCAAATGATAAGAAAGGTGACTGACTCTTCCGATTGCAAATTATTGCTCCGAATTTACGAGCAAGCAGATCCAGCAAAGCCGGATTACATTGATGAGCAAGACAAGTGGGCAGCTTTAGTAAACTACGATAAACCAACGCGGTCCTCACTGCTCATGCTTGCTCCACGTACTTGTTCGACAATTGCTGCTCCATTCAAAGCAATCTCCGAGGTGCCGCAACTTCTTGACAAGTTTTGCCGATGCGTCACCAGACTGGGTGGCCAACTGTCGGAAGTTGTGTGTCCCGAAAGAAACAACTGCGAGCTTCCTGGAACACACCAATTGTGTTGAATGCGTACTCTCACTCAATTGCCTGATAGTACAAGGGGTTGAATCGGAAAAAGCAAAGATCGTATACTAGACAACATCGATGTATGCAAGTCTGGCGCTCTTGACAAGCACGAAAAGGTGTCCGGCCCTGTCACCAGTTACCGGGCTACTACCCATCCTCACCATCTAATCGTGCTTCCTGTGACCCGATCCGCCTCCGAGAGCAGCAAGTGTATTCGGCAGAGCTTCACTGCCGACTTTTGCGAGGAGGCCTACTGCTGCAGCGCTAATGAGGACAAGCATGAATGTCGCTCCTACAAGCAGGAAGAAGGGGCTATATCAAGTACATGATGATCAGCATATACCGCCAAATCGGAATCATCTCTCAACCTCGCAACTCACCTCGAAACATCCTCCTTCTGGCACATAGCCCCGCTCCAATATCGTGTTCTGCCATCTTCTCCCTTCGTGTTACTGCACTGGCAAACCCAGCATTCACTTTCCTTCACTCCAGTTCCGACTTTTCTGCCCTGGACACACTGTCCATGTCCAAAGCACGAGCTCGTAGTATTGGAGCAAGTATCTTGTGACTCGAAGCATTGGCCTGACGTCGGGACAATAGGTCTACTAGCTGCCTTGTCGGCTGGGGAGGATACGGAGCGTTTATGGTAGGAATGCTTGATGGATCGCGTGGAAAATGGGATCGAAGAAGAGGGTTCCGAACGGAGATGCTTGTTGTGCTTGTGTCCTGCGTGATGTAGATTTACAGGGAGCGAGACTAACAGGATTTTGCCAGGGTACGAAGCGATGACGCTCTGTAGCGACAGGCAGGATCGAAAGTTGGGCGAGTAAGTATCACAATCTCGGTAGGACAGTAGTACTCCCAAACACATACCTCTGCAGTGATTGAAAGCATCTCTTGTGCCTTTTTCAACTCTTCGGATTCGAGCCCAAACTTAATCGCAATATCTCGGAGGCCTTTGAGCTGAATGATGGGCACGTTCGCGGTATTGATTTCACCATCTTGCAACGATGCGAGACTTTGCAGTGCCTTGACGTACGGAACGTAGACCTGTCCAAACGAATTAGCTCGGTAAAAGACGTGATAGCTGGCTTTTGGAAAGCTCACTTGGTCTACAAGTTCGGGACCTAAAGCCATGTCGCCTCCCAATGAGCCAGGCACAGGCGGCATCATCATTCTCTTATCCCTTGCGCTGCTATCATTCCCATCTTTGAGTGTTAGACCAAGCTTTTCTGCGAGTCTAATTCTATAGGTCTCGAGTAACTCCACCCAGGCCTTTGGACCAGGCGTCGATTCCACCTTGAAGCTGTGCACAAGTCTCTCTGCCATCGCTCCGTTCTCCTCTTGAAGCGAGGGGAAAAATCCATTGACACCATAAGAGGACAGGTCTTCGGACAGTACCATCAAAGGCTCTTCATTGTTGCTTCCATGTTCATGTTCGAAAGGTTGCATGGTGAGCTGTTGCGGCACTTCGAGACCATCGCGTAACACCTCGTACTCCTCGATACGGAGGAAGGACGAGATGAGTGCGTTGGCGTCACTGGGCGAGTAGATTGAGGAAGAGGATGAGCTTGCTGCGCTGTCCACTGTGCTGCCTCGGTGTGATCCGCTGTGCTGGGATGATGACGACGAGCGTGGACCAAGCAGGTGGACGCTCGCCGTCCTGTCACTGCTGCCGTGTCGCGCAGAGACGGGCGCAAGCAGCGATGTGCACAGCAGCAGTCCTGTCGCAGCCAACGACTTCATGATGATTGTTGGTTTGGACTGGATGTAGTGAAGCAAAGGCGAGGCTGCTCGAGGTCGACGATGCGCTCAATCAACCGTGGACTTGTCGATTGGGTTGAAGGCAGCCACTTGAAGTAGGAAAGAAAGCGAAAGGTGCTTTCACCACTGCGTATACTTCTAGCTAAACATATTCAAATCAGTCATGAGCAATGGGAAAGACATGGCTGTCGAGCCCAAGAAGAAGAACACCGCTGCTCTAGTCTCTCTGATTTCCGGCGGGATAGCTGGAGGCGTCGAAGGTGCGTAGTCTCTCCGCCCGGTTGTGGAAAGCCCGGGGCTCATCGCTTGATTTATCCTCTTCTTCTTCGTACATCATTCGCTTAAACATTCATGGACATGCGATACATGCTACTAACAATCATGACTCTTCCTTGCTCGAATCAGCGGCAGCGACGTACCCTATGGAATTGGGCAAGACACGCGTCCAACTACGTTCAGAGCGGGGTGTAAAACCGCCTAGAAATCCATTCAAAGTCGTCTACATCATTTACAAACAAGAAGGATTCAAAGCCCTGTACAGAGGATGTACTTCACTCATCATAGGAAGTGTAGCTAAAGATGCCGTCCGCTTCCTTTCTTTTGATACGGTCAAAAAAGCATTCAAAGATCCAGATACTGGTACTTTAACTCCCGCTAGGAATATACTAGCTGGAATGGGAGCCGGTGTAATGGCTTCTATATTCGCTGTTACTCCGACTGAACGCATTAAAACGGCAATGATAGATGACGCAAGATCAGGAAAAGCAAATTCAAAGTATACTTCCACTCTGCACGCTATGAAGATGATCTTTAAAGAAGATGGCTTTGTAGGATTTTATAGAGGTTTTATAGGTACTACTTTGAAACAAGCTGGAGCGACGGGCATCCGAATGGGATCATATAACATCATCAAAGACTATCAGAATGTAAAAGGCATCAAACAAAGCACGCCTGTCAATTTCTTGAATGGAGCTATTGCAGGATTGGTGACTACCCTCGTATCGCAACCTGCCGACGTTATCAAAACTAGAAGTCAAAGCGCTAAACGGACAACTACTATGCAAGCTGTGAGGGAAATATGGCAAGATGGTGGTATCAAACAATTCTGGTCAGGTACTCTTCTTCGACTTGGCAGAACAATCATGGCGGGAGGAATACTTTTCACTACAGCCGAAGCAGTTCACAAAGTCATTGAGCCACTCATAGCCCCAGTCTCAAAACGGTGATATGGACCACCTGAAAGTACCCTTTTTTGCACGCGCGCAGCGATGGGAGCGCAGACCGGAGCGTTCAACTTGCCAAGTGAACAGCAGAATGCTCCAAGGACCGGCCGTAGCAAACTCTGTGAAGGCTTGGTTGTTGCAGAACCCGTATTAGAGTGTCAGACAACAAGGTCGCCACTTAAGCGACAGAGATAGTTCCAAAGAGGTCCGGGATGATGACGAGCTTCGCAACGAGCTGCAAGTTCACCACGATTATATAACCCGGCCCGCTTGTAGCTATTTTGACCTCCTGGTACAAACAGTGCAATCCTCGAAAGTGCACCTAGAGCGACCGGAAGATTGGCCTGCCCTAGAACATTTCGGCGTTTGTGTCTATACAATCCAGTCCCAGCCAGTTCTCGTCAATTCCTGGTAATTCGGCAGGCGGCTATCGTCGCATGATTCTAATATATCGTAGCAAGTGGTTGTAGGAAGAAGGAGGGCATTACAAAGTGCTAGATAATCTCTTTGTAGGCTACCAGATGAAGGCTATTCCGGCTGGACAGAGTGCGTCAATGTCGAAAGGTCAAACCTCTCAAGGCAACGACCATGTACTTCTGCATATGAGGAGATGTCTTCGTTCTCGTCTGAGCCTCTCGCCGAATTTCCGAGGTTCAACTGAGAGTGAGTTACCTGCGGCAGGTCCCCGGTTGAGACATGCGGGACGCCGTAAGAGGTACTCACACGACCCTGAGGTGTTTTGCTACGCTGTTTTTACCATCCAAAAACGACCGCGCTGGTGCGGAGTACCCATGAAACAGAAGTGCTTCAACGCCTGACAGCGTCACATCAGTTCCAAATTGGCCAAACGAGACTCGCGATCCAGCATAGCTTGGCAAGCGCTTACCGGTTGTGCATGGAGCACTCCACGTGCGTACTTCAAACGGCAGAGCCTTAGTTAGCCATTCTGAAACTGTAAGTCTAGCGCACACCGATCCGGGAAGAGTTTGACCGCTGGCTCTGCGGTTTCTGACTGATGGACATCCTATTCCTCTGCTCGGCGATTGGCATAACAGGGAAGCTACACTGTAAAGGTGACCATTCCACTCACGTTCGGGCTAAAATATGTCAAACCAACTGTTTTCGAGTGGGGACAATCTGTCGACCAAAGAAAAGCTGTTGATATAGTCAACAAGGCTCTGTATAGCCACTTACAGGCTGTCCAACCAGCAAAAATCCCAGCCGTTTTGCGATGAGAGCGTACAGTAGGTCTTGTTTGACAGTCGCAGGGTTCATACTGCCGGGCCAACTGAGGGTCAATGCTGCCGTCTCCTAAGTCGGTAAGTCAAAACGGGACGACTGCATCCTGCTCGTCAAGACAACTTAACGTATTCGCTATTTCAGCAGAGTAAGCTTCAGTGTACATGTTCAGCTCATCTGCTGTATTTTAGTTACTAAACTCGTCAGTCAGATCAAGACTGGGAGAAGTCCCTCAATGCCGGTGGGCCCTTTCGGCATATCATGAAGATGCAGGGTTGATGCGTCTCCGTATAAGGAAGTAAGTGTCATAAGCAATTGTCACCCAATTTGCGTAGCCGACAAAATGGAATCTATTCGGACAAATAAATCAACAGATTCAAGAGGTCAAAAGGGTATGCTCATGACAGCAAGGTTCGTGTAAGGACTCCGGGCATAACGACCTGAAGTCCTCCCAGACTGCTGTGGGGGCTGTCCAACAAGCACGCAGACGGCGGATTCCGTTTGCGGATACGAGCCACGCTCTGTCTCGACGCTTGTGCGTGGGGTAACACGTGATTCGAGGCCTGGGGAGTCGGACATGTGCAGGTCAAGTGCTTCTCCACGGTAAATTGTCCCCGTAATAAGCGCTGACTCGGTATTGGCAAATAGGATTCCCCACAGGGGCGTGGGTGGTAAGAACCCCGGCGGCGAGCTGTCGTCAGCAGAACCAGCGGCTGGCAGAGCGGACGTAAAGACAGTCAGTTGATTTGCCGTAAGAAACAAGACAGGAGCGCAGACACCTGGCAAACGCCTTCCGCATACACTCACCTGCAGGGGGACCCGAAGTTATCAGGAATGCGGGCGAACAGGAGAGGTCGCTGTCGAGTCTATGTTCTAAAATAACCTGTTGGGCGGGTAGGAGGATGATTAGGTGTATCGCGAATAGACAAAACGGAACAAAATGATAATCCAGCGAAAACGAAAATCAGTCACGGCAAGTTCGCAAGTTCGCCTGGGAGTTTGGCCAGTCGCACCTCATACATCTTTGAATTTTACTCAGTGTAGAGCTACCCTGTTGAAAATGCGTGGTTGTGCTAATTGCACGTTGGTTGCCAATGTAAAGACCTTGTAGGTGCGATTGACTCGTACGTTAGTGTGAAACGGCGTTAGATGAGCATGCTGGATTCTTCACTCACTTTAGCTGAATACACGGGTTATACTGTTTGGTAGAACGAGAGATGAGCTGTAGATTGCAGGAAAGCTTTCGCGTTGCGGAAAGATGGACCAATGTCGCCATTTTCTGGCTTTACAAAGGAATCGTCCAGCGTCCAGCAGGATGCCGGCTGTCTTGCGATGAATGCGCATAGCAGGCGTTGTCGCCACACGACCGCGTTTGGTGCTTATCGGAAAGACGGGCCAAGCGAAATGGCTCCAGCAAGGGTGCAGACTGTTATTCGTAACTAGGTGCTTTGGTCTCCGATTTTAGGCCCATCGGAAATGCATGCTGCCGACTGGAGACGTTGGTGACACTCGTTAACAGTTGTAGCTCCGGCTTGTTTGCGTTATGATTCGCGCAGCGATTTGCGATTTCAAGGATGAAAGAAGTCCAAAGTGACAGGACAGCAATAATACCTGTACTTCAGCTTGACCCAAGCTAAGACTCCCAAGTGATGGATCTACCAGAGCAAGAAGACAGGATGAACGATCAAATCATACTCATGACAGGAACTGAGGCGCTCTTAGATACGCCAGAGCTCATCTTCATGTCTTTACGAGTTCTTTCTTTTTTGAACAGTTTGAGGCAGAATTTTCCACGGTCAGGGTTATAGAGTAGGCAAACATCAAACCAGCGAGTTAGCGCAGGGCGCTGGATAGATGATATGTGCTCAAACAAGATGTAGAAGACAGCCTAGCTCAATCACTGTGCCTCTCAGGTCTTGCTTTGTGCACTGCTTTTTCATCGTTTGAAGCCAGTCTTCCTCGATCATTCTGCCATCCAATTTCCTTCCGCTTTGAAAAGGCGAGTGCGAAAAGAGGGGGCGCCGAATGGCCGCAGAGTGCGAGGATGATCGAGAAAGTCGAGCCGCTGCATTGCATTGAAGACGACGACAATCCAGGCCAATCCAGCACCAACCACGTCTATCATCACCGATACACCCAAGATGGCCACCTCCGCTCGTCTCCCCGCTGCCCTCGCCATGACCGAGCAGGATGCTTCCATGCTCCTGTCCGCCCAATGCCACATTGGTGGAAAGGCCGTCGACAAGAACATGACCAGCTACGTCTGGAAGAGACGTGCTGATGGCATCAACATCATCAACGTTGGTTGCAATCTCAGTGAACGGTAGAAAGAGCTCAGGCTGACCCTGTTGGTCGTCATTTCCAGATCCAAAAGACCCACGAGAAGATCGTCCTCGCTGCCAGAATCATTGCTGCCATCGAGAACCCAGTCGATGTCTGCGTCGTCTCTGCTCGTCCTTACGGTCACCGAGCTGTCCTCAAGTTTGCTGCCAACACTGGCGCTCAAGCTATTGCCGGACGATTCACTCCTGGTTCATTCACAAATTACATTACCCGTTCATTCAAGGAGCCAAGACTCATCATTGTCACCGACCCAAGAGTTGACCACCAGGCTATCCGAGAGGCCAGCTACGTCAACATCCCAGTCATTGCTCTATGCGACACCGACTCCCCTCTCAAGTTCATTGATGTTGCCATCCCAACCAACAACAAGAGCAAGCACTCCATCGGTCTGATCTGGTACATGCTTACCCGAGAGGTTCTCCGTCTACGAGGAACCATCGGACGAGGACCCAACGACTTCTCCGTCATGCCCGATATGTTCTTCTACCGTGATCCTGAAGTGCGTCCGAGATTCCCCTTTGACACACTTGCCAACGAATCTGACGTTGTCTCTTTTACCTCTTAACAGGAGATTGAGCGTGAGACTGCCGAAGCTAAGGCTCTCGCTGCCGCCGAACAAGGTGGTAGCGCCGAGATTGGTGGACCTGAAGCTCAGGCCGTCGGTTCCGACTGGGAAATCGCCAACACCGGTAGCGGTGGTGCCGCCGCTGCCGCCGCAGCTACTCTTGGTTCCGGCTCTGCTGGTGACGCCGGTCTAGACTGGGCTGCCGACACTGGCGCCTCGAACTGGGCTGCCGATGACCAAGCTGGTCAGGCTGCTGCTGCTCCTGCTCCCGCCGCTTCCGGCTGGGAGTAAATGCATATTTTCGCACTTCAAGAGCGGGACTATCTGAGCGAATCAAAACTTTCATTAAACGGTTCGATTAGACCAGTCAACAACGAAACAAAACGGATAGCTGGTATTACCTTTATTGGGTCCTTCCAGGTCCTTGAACTAGATCGCAGCGCAATCATTACTTTCCTATCAGCTCTCTCCTACTACCCGAAAAGACAAAATAATCAAAACAACTTGACACCCTTTTCCAAACAAACAACATCACATCTAAACTCCAAACCCTTGTAAACCCTTCTTCATCAAAAGCGATTCCAAGCCAAATGCAGTAGGGAGATTGGTAGGGCGGTATGGGCGTGGTTATTCTGCCTTTTGGGATGAATTTGTTTTATGCATGTTTTGATTTAGCTAGTTATTCGGTCTTTTTCTACTATCTTTAGTGATGAGTAGTCTCTAGCCTATACTAGATTATCTCATTCTCATCATAGGACAACCTTTTGGCAATGGAAACCCGTGAAAAATACCGCACTCCAAACACCATACTGATGGACTTGGCTTGATTTGATCTGCATTGCCTGTGCAAGAGTGTATGTCGATGAAGAATTGAGCTAGATTGTCACACTGTTACGCGCCTGATGTGGGTGGCTCGCTATACCATAGGGCTGAGAGCCGCACGCACGGACATTTAAGCTGGGAAGCTTGGTGAACAAGCGAGTCCCGTCTGTCAATAAAGACAGCAAATGACGACACTGCGCGCCTTTGACTCGTGCTTTGCTTCACATCAGCGGCAGTTGTGCGCGCCTGTCTTTGTCTTTCTCGATTGCCCGCCTATTGACGCGTAAAGGTCAAGTCGGGCCACGAGATTTGTTTGTTTTCGCGTAGAGTGGACGAGCAAGCGGTGAAGTGGTGCTGCGAGAGGGTTGATTGTGTCCATATCCACCGCACTCACTTCGCAGCAACGGTCGATACATCCACACGCTCGTTCATCCGCACCTTGCATCTATTCCTTCCCTCGAAATCCCATGCAGCATCGGTAATCAGCAGCGGGTCAAGCAAGAGAGAAGAGCAGACAGCCTCGAGTCGAGAGCAGCAGCTCCCTCAACATGCGCCTCAAGGTCGTCTACACCATCCACGAACGCCTTCCAGACGGCTCGTACGGCTCGTCCAGCACCCACATCGCGCGCTCCATCTCTGGCGTCTCTCGCCCCGCTGCAGACCAAGGCAGCAATCAGGACAGCGACACGGCCTGCACGACCTATCTCAAATCATGCCTCGCGCTGATCTGCTACACCCGTCCTGATCTCATCCCAGATGAACACACAGACTACTCGGTCAGTGTGCTCGACATTGTCGAGTCTGCGGCTGGAAATGGTCGGATCTTTGAAGGTCAAGGCATGATGGGCTGGATTCTGTCAGAGCAAAACGCAGGAAACACTTGCATTGCTGGCAAACTTCAGAAAGCACCTTGTACTCAAAAGAATGTACATGAAGCTTCCTCTGCTCTGGCAGAAGATATACTCGAGGTCATCCTCGAGCTCAAGCCGGTAAGTTCTGACTCTTCATGCGCGTCCTGCTTGGGTTTGTTTGTTGACACGTGCAAATGGCTTTTATTCATCTTGTCTTGTACACATCGTCTGGCTTCATCTATTGGTGCCTCAAACTATCATATACCTCTAGCGCAAGCCAATCCCCCGCAAAGACTTTCTTACAACTCTAGCTTCCTCCTCGAAAGTACTCACGCCATCCCAACCCGCCGAACCAACGCCTGCCATCCAGACCATGACTTTACCGAACGGCTCAACCGTCGATAGCGCTACCATGTTTGCGATGCTACAGACCCTATTCACGGCTGCGGCCAACACTGCTCCGGAAACTGCAGGCAGTGGATCGCCGGAGGCTGGTGTAGATAGTCCCGAAAGTCAAGCACGTCAGATTGTCAACACACTAGGCGCAAGTATGCCTCTCCTACCAGGAATCAATCTATTCAATCCAGCTCAGGCCAAAGCTTTACAGCAACAGGCATCTGCACATGCATTTCCATTAGCCAAGCTTCAAGCGAAAGCCAATCCGAGTGCTTCCAATCTGCACTCGTCACGTGGATCTACCTCTTCCGCCGGGCATCCTATATCAGATGGAAACGCTGATATGGGTGGCTTCACTTTCCCAAACAAGGGCGGACGAGGATCTAGTACTGCTCGTGGACAATCACAAACAGCCTCGAGTCGCTCAAAGGTAGCTTCTTCATCCGCACACCCAGCTTCTGAACCAGTCCATCACAACAATCAGATGTACCCTCAGCAATCGGTCAGGCTGAAATATTGGGCCCAAGGATGCTTGAAATGTCGCAAGACTGAAAGTGTCGGCTGGCGCGTTAAACAAACACGCAAGAAAGCACTCGACGGAACTGTCTTGGAACCGGGGATGTTACCTGAAGATGATAAAATCTGTAAACTGTGTGAAGGTGTGTTTTTCGTTGTCCCCTTTTACTGTTCCTTTTGGTGCTTTCGCTAGCAATACTGACGCGCCTGCTATTGTTTCACGTGTCATTTCAGAATGTGCACAAAAGCTACCTTCTCACAAGAACAAGAAGAAACGCAAGGCGAACACCTCAATCGATGGAAAGATCAACTCAGACTCGGTGCCACTGCAGGCCTCGGATAATCCAGCCTATCGCGCTATTCTGCCGCACACATCCCCACTTCGAAGGTCGCCCCGTCGTCATTTCTCCTCAAGTTTGAATCCATCTTCACACCTTTCTTCTCAACCACTTACCTCACCTACGGGCCTTGGAAGCAGAGATTCTTCACTGGGACCGTCAGGGAAAAGACGCAAATTTACAACTGCACTCAGTGCTGCTGCTTTGAGAGAGGAAAACAAAACTGCGGAAGGTATGACTCCTGATGAGGGAAGTTTGCTTGCTCATATCCCAAGCTTTAAACCTCAACTCAATGGGAGAGACGCGACTTTCGAAATGGGGGATAGTGATTCGAACCAACTTCAAGCGAAGGAAATATTTGGCAGCAATGCAGGGAGCTCTTCTGCTTCTACGCTCGCGAAACCTCAAATGCACGATGGACCCATCAGTCACGAAGATGAAAGCTTCAATTTTTTCCTCAATGCCTCTCCCGGCACAATTATGCGATCATTCAATATCATGAGCCCGAGGAAGAATGCCACTCCCACCAACGACCTGAGTTCGGCAGGAACGCTCAAGGCCTTCCCGAATATTGGCTTATCACCCTTACAATCCAAGAGACTTGCTAGAGAGTCTCAAGGCACCAGCGCTGTCTTTTCCCCTCTTGGATCCTCCCTCTCTACTCCTTTTAGAGCCTTGTTGAACCCTCCTTCAAAAGGCAGGGAGCGCGCAACAAGTGAACAGCCACCTGCTAGTCATTCAAAACTCATGGAAGAGCTAGAGCTCCGCGATGCCAAATCGACCGGACATCAGCAAATTTTGCAAGTACCGCAGAAGAATGGTGGACCTGGAAACGCCGTACCGCAATTCCTCTCGTCCGATGATAATTTACTAGGATCCGCTTCGAACGTACAAATTAACCTCCTACCTGCCACCGCGGACAAGCGACAAGGCGGTAAAGACGCATCGACAAATGATCAGCTTCTCTCCGATTCCATCATGGCCGACTTTGATGCCTTTTTGCTTGACTCGTCGAATGGTCTGTTCTCCCCAACTCCGTTCATTTCCAAGGCGGATGGAACAGGCAAACCCGCTCTAGCCCCTCTTGCACTTCCATACGATGCTGTTAAACAGCAGTCGCTTTCGCCCTTAGCTGTCCTTTCGAGCGAGATGGATTTTGACCTGTCAAATCTGCCGCCTTCGTCACCTCCACCCTTACCTGGCTCGACTACGACCACACAACATTTAAGCAGCAATTCTCTAGCAAATGTACAGGATTTTTGGAGCAATTTCAATTCTGGCCTCTCTAGCAATGGGAATTACCTGCAATCGAACAAGAACAGCATGAACATGGGACACCTTGACGATGGACAATCCCCTATCTCAGTCGGTACGACGGTCACACAGGGAGGCACGCCGCAAGATATGCCGATCTCACATGATACAGGTCCATCAGAACCTGGCCGTGCAGCTCAGGAAGAAAGAAGTGCCTCTGGTTATAATGCAACTTCGATATCTCGTCCGGTGACAGCCCGGACAGTCACCACGAGGAGTACCGAAAGTCCAGTATCCTTCAGCGAAACGGAGAGTGTTCAAGATCCACTCTTTGAGTACTTTGCTTTCGTTGAAGATGTAAGGAATGGCTCAGCACATGATTATGCCTCTCATCAACGACAATCTTCAGCCTCTTCCGTATCTTCCGCTTTTCTTGAACGACTGAAAAAATCGACGAACGGACTACCGAATAACGGCATTACAAGATCATCGTCTTCGAATATGACCATGTCATGGTCTGACTCTACTGCTTCCACTAGTAGCTCAATCGCAAGTCTGCCAGTCACGGATCTGACAGCTAGGAGTAAGATGTTACGGAAACAGAAAGCTTTGGAGGAGGCAAAGAGAACGAATGTGCCGATTGATAGTGCAGTCTTGGAAAATACTATAGACGCCTTTCTCGACTTGAGCGATTAGAAGCGAATTCTAGAGTCATCTTGTATTTCTTGTAGAGCAGAGTAGAGCATTTCGAAACGACACAAAGGCTTGAGTGATGCAGTCATACCTGTACGATAGAAATTGATACCCCCAAACCAAACGCAAAGTCGTAAGCAGTAGTAACGGGCATCTCGAATGCATCCATTAAGATCAGCCACATTCAACACCTTGCGATTCCATTCCGCCTTTCTCGATTAGCTTTGGCTTTCGACTTGTCACGAGAAAACACCAACGGGGCAGGAAGAGGCCATACTGCACGCATAGAAGTACTGCAAGGTTTACGAGACTACTGAAACAACTCAAGTTCCATCACAAGCCATCATGAACAGGTGAGTAGTGCACACGTGGATTTTCGAATCCATGGCATGCATGGCAGTGCCTCGTTGCAAGCACAGCAAGGTAGCAGGAGAGTGTATGCTGACGCTGTCTTGCGATGGTGTGACGGCAGTCAAATCCAGGGCCTCGTCGTCTCTCTGCTTGTCATGCAGGGAGCTCGCAAAGTCCCGGTGAGTCTTCCAGGTCTTTTGAAAAAGCCACGTAGACCTCTTTGGTCCGCTTGCACCTACGACTAGGAGAGGGTGTGGCTGCGCTATCATTCGATACCCTTACTGATTTGTGGACCGTCTCCCTCTCTCTCTGTCTCACCCATCTCGGTTCTTTCGATAAACCCACGCCTACCATTCATCCAAACCCGCATGAAATGGTCGTGTGCTCGGACAATCTGGCTTTCAATTGAGATCCTTAGACCGACCGTCCAGACGTGCTCTTCCTTATCAGATGCACATACATCTTCGTCCAGCTCCTCACTTTCGGACTGTACTTCATCATCTCCCTCCGAGTAAAGAAGGCAAACGATACTCGAGTACTGAAGTACACAGATGCTCCTAAAGGTCTGGGTTCCGTGAGTGACTTCCAGGAGATCTACTGAGAGGTTTTGAGTAGATTGTCGTCTTGGCTTGCTCAGGCTAGATGGTGATAGTACCCTCTGCCGGCAACGCTTCGAGACGATAATATACTCGGAACCTCTTAGTAACATGTCCAATGCGACTACCAATGTGAGGGAGTACGCCTCAATACTGATGCCTTTGCTTGTCACTTCCACTGCTGGTTCCATGCTCATTGTACTCCTAATGCCTCCAACACTTTCGGCACAAACAACGACCAAACTACGCGAACAGACTGAACCAGGTGCACCTGTCATTACTACCAACCGGGATTATGACCTATCGCAAATCTCAAAGAAGGCTCCTGGTCAGCTCATTGGTATCGCTATCATGGCCGTTATGCACTTGAAGTTTGGCTACACTCAGCCACTTCTCATCCAAAGCATCATGCCTCTTAAGGGCCTCCTGATGGACGACCCTCTGGTTTCCATCTGGATCTTCGGCAAAGAAGGTATGCATTGAGGCGATGCTTGCGTATGAAGCAATCCGCTGATTTAAAGCTTTCACCCCTTAGCCACCGGCAAGCTCGCCCGACCTTTCAAGGCTGGTGGCATGATGCAAGCCCTCAATGAGGCTAACACAGCAAGCAACGATGCTATCGTCGCTGACAATACCACTGGAGCTACCATCACCGAGATTGTTGACGAAAAGGATGTCAAGAAGACAAAGGCTGAGGGCAAGAAGGATCTTTGAGGTGATTGTCAAGTTTGCAGATTGGCTGCGTATACCATTAGAGGTATCTCTTGTGTAGTTCGCTGAACATCTGTCCATCGCAATAGAAGTCGCTTCTTGTTACAATACGCCGTGCTCTTGATTTTTTTTTGACCATTTTGATTCCTGAAGTTTATCAACCAAACAGAAATGACAACACGGTGATGCCCAGGCTTGATCGACCCGCCACGTGTGCACGTACGAGCGGGCTTTTTCTCAAGAAAGAGGCAGCGGGCGGGTGCTGTTGTCGCCTTCATCGAAACATCTATCGGTGAAGCTTTCTGTTTCCCATCAGATTAGCTCGACATCGCCTCCTCACGCTCGCTTGCTCAAGAAGATATACTTGACGCCCACAAGTTGAGAGAAACCGCAGCGATCATGTCTTCCTCAGAGCAGAAAGACGACAAGCAACCGACCCCAGTCAACAACACAATCTTCCAGGGTGCGTACGCCTGGACTGGCAACACAGAATTAATAGCTGAGACCTCCTCATCGCACCAGGCTTTGAGTGGAATACTCCCAAAAATCACTGGACCCGTCTCGAGAAGGTCATTGACAGTCTCGCCGGAATTGGCTTGAACACAGTTTGGGTAGGACCGGCGCGTTCCCATCTGGCGACACCAGACAATTTCGCTGACTGTGCTCATTTCACTTCGTACTTCTATCACCTCGCATTCGCGTCAACATTCAGATTCCACCCGTGAGCACTGCCTGCATATCTGACTTTGTCGATCGCTCAATTATTATGCATTTGACTGACGCATACTTGTATTCCATCCCAGGCTTGCAAAGGTGCCAACCCAGAAGGTACTGGTTATGACATCTACGACCTCTATGACCTCGGAGAGTTTGACCAGAAGGGAAGCAAGAACACGAAATGGGGCAGCAAGGAAGAGCTGCTCTCTTTGACCAAGAAGGCAAAAGAGCTCGGCGTCGGTATCATGTTCGACGCTGTTCTCAATCACGTGAGTCATCCTTCCTATATCGCTGTCATCAATTCCGCACTTACCCAGAGGTGTTCATCTTTCGCAGAAAGCTGGTGCCGACTCCAAGGAAAAGTGCAGAGTGGTCAAGGTCGACCCAGATCAACGTGACAAGGACGTCACCGAGCCATACGAAATTGAAGCATGGCTCGGCTTTGACTTCCCTGGAAGAGCTGACAAGTACTCCAAGCAGAAATACCAGTAGGTCGACTTGTGCCACTACTACTGTACCATCTTCTATGCTGACCCGTTGTGTCACGTGATTCAGCTGGGAGCACTTTTCTGGCACAGATTACGATGCTGGTAATGATGAGACCGCTATTTACCGCATCGTAGGCGACCACAAGCACTGGTGTAAGTTGTATCTATCGATACCTCTCATCAACGATTGACGTTGCTTTCACTTTTCAGCCAGTAGCGTAGCAGACGAGAACGGCAACGCCGATTTCCTCATGTTCGCCGAGTAAGTCAAGATCCCCAGAGGACTGCGGGTTATACTCATAGCCTTCATCGTTCAATAGTGTTGACTACGCCCATCCTGAAGTACAAGAAGATGTACTAGCTTGGGGCCGTTGGGTCGTCAAAGAACTTGGTCTCTCCGGTATTCGCTTCGATGCAGTACAACACTTCTCGCAGAACTTCACCAATCGATTTGTTGACATGCTTGTTGAGGAGTTTGGTCAAGATAGCTTGTTCCTTGTCGGTGAAGTCTGGGATGGTGATGCTGATCGCTTATCCGGCTGGCTGGAGACTATGGAGCACAAGTTTAGCTTATTCGACGCGTGAGTCGTACCAATACACTCATACACTAAATACTGGTATGCTCTGTTGCTGACTCCGCGCCCTCCGTGAATCCAGCGCTCTGGTCAACAATTTCTCGACCATGTCCAAGACCGAAAAAGCCGACTTGCGAAAGGTTTTCGATAACACGCTTACTTCGAAAGAACCTACCAAGTCCGTTTCTGTTGTGGCAAATCACGACACACAAAAAGGACAGACTGTCGAGACTTTGATAGAAGGTGTGTTTCGAATTCCAATGTGTCCGCCGGCGTGGCTGATAATCTAACGCCACAGGATTTTTCAAGCCGCTTGCATATGCACTAATCCTGCTCAGAGTAGATGGATACCCCGCTGTATTCTATGGAGATCTATACGGTACTAAAGGAGAACACCCAGAGCCTCCATCGTGCGGTGGTCAGCTTGCCGATATTGTTCTTGCGAGAACTTTGTATTCATATGGTAAGAGGCGCCTGATCTTAAAGAGATAGAAAGTTGCCATTCACTAACAAGTACGATTCGACTGCATTGCGTAGGTGAACAGAATGATTACTTCAATGACCCCAACTGTATCGGCTGGGTCAGACGAGGAACATGGGACAAAAAGGATGGCTGTGCCGTCGTCATGAGGTAAGCTCTTGAAAACGCCAGATGCACGTTTCAGCAATAGAGGCGTATACTTACATATTTCCATCCCTAGCAATGCCGATCCTGGCCAAATTCGCATGTTTGTTGGCAAAGAGCACGTCGGCGAAACCTGGACAGATGTTCTTGGCTGGTCGCAAGACAACGTCAAAATTGACGAGGAAGGATTCGGTGAATTCAACTGTCCCGGTATCAGCATGTCCATTGTGAGTGGTCAATACTTACCTATCGAAGGCAGACATGTGCGTTCTGACGCTGTTGGATCCTCCTCTCACCCCCAGTATGTCAATGAGAAGGCAGAAGGACGCAACAAATTCGGTAAATTCGATGATGATATTTACAAAGGAGAGAAGTTGGAGTAAAGAGCACGCTTGGACACCATAGGGAAACATTTTCCTAGGTAATCTTGCTATCTTGCCAGCCTGCCAGCCCGTAGCAATTAGACCCAATTTAGACTAGATTATAGAGCATTTTCGTCTTGTCATCGAGACTAGACCTTCCGCATATCACAGAACACACATATACACATATCACATCAATGCCATTGTGCCCAGATTTACTTAGTTTTCAGTTATATCCCATTCAGCATTACACACGCAATAGCTTATACTCCCCGAGAAGCATGCAGCACAGACTCGTCCCGCTTGATACGCGTTTGGAGAACACCAACCCTACCGGCGACGGCAAAAGTGCTTTAGCATTGGGCAAGTTTGCGAAGGGCGATGTTTTAGCCCGAGCACTACGAGGCTTGCTGATAGTGCCCCAGTCATAGCCTGACGGTAAAGGTATTGCAAAGACGACTGATGCTACATTCCAACTGCACGATAACACGCAACACTAGTACGACACAGGAAGATGTCTTGCTTCATACTGGAGACAACTTGAGGACTGCAAAGAAAGAAGACTGCTGAGGTAGAAGAAAGACCTAAACGAGGAGGACGGCATTCTGTAAAGTAGATCAAATCAGTCTATTATGTAATGTAAGAAGAGGGACATATGTCGACGTACCACACAACCATCCATTTCCGGCGAGTTCATGACTTGGGCATATTTCGACCAAACGACTTTACCGCCTGTAGTAACCATACCCAGCTCGCTCGTATTGACTTCAATGATCGTACCCTTTGTCAAAACACCAAGTTGCGTGTACATTGGACTTTGAGGGTTCTTCTTGACTCCGATAATGGGCAACTGGAAAGTGGCCTGAGTGTGGATTGCGATATGTTAGTGCATGGTAATTGGGCGGTCAGGCACGGATTACATATGCCTACCTTCAGCTCTGGGTGTGTCACGTTGGCTTTCTTGCATCGCAGAGCCATGGGACGGATGAAGCGCTCCATCTTGGGTGGTTTACGTGTAAATGCTGGATGAGATGTGGCGAGTCAGCTGGATTGATCAAAGCTGTCCGAGGCATAGATGGAGCACTCACACTCTGGAACGAAAGTAGCCTTTGTGACCATTCTCTTCCATCCTTTTCTCTTTGATTTACCAGTCTTCATGACTCTGAAAGCTTCCTCTTCACTGATACCTCTAACTTTAGGCAGAGGTACTGCAAACTTGCCCGCTTTATCTTTACGCCTCTGCTTGACAGCGCTGGAAAGCATCTTTGCCTGATTCTGATCCTCTCTATCCAGCAGATACGAAGGCAGAGCTTCTTTGTGTTCGTTCGAAGCGTTGGGCTTAGCCTTGACTTTGCGCTCGTCGTGGGCTTTGAGCATCTTTCGCATCTGGACCTTTTCGCTGTAGCGCTGTTGATGGAGAAGTTTGGCCTTGCGTCCATGGAGCGACTGGGCGACTGAAGACCTCTTGTGCGCTGTTCGAGCCTCCTTCTTGCGCGCCTTTTCGTCGGCGTCGAGACGCTTACCATGGCGCTTGATGTGCTCTTCGATCTGAGAAAGGTGTACAATGATCAGTATATGGCCAAGACGGACACAGGGACAAGGCTGCCACGTACATGCTCGTTCTGAGGCATGGTGGATGAGGATGGACGGGTTCAGAGAGTGAATGCCGGTCCTGTGGTTGATGCAGCTGCAACAAGCAGCGAGCTGGACGGCCTGAAAATTCTCCAGGCAGTAGGGTACAGGTGATCGAGAAAGATTGCCGGTAGCAAGTAGCCTGTATCGAGCATGGCCGACAGAAGAGGCACAGTAGAGCTGTTGTGGTGTATGCTCTATAGCCGACAGCCACAAGACACGTTATTGAAGCTCGGAATTCTCTGTAATCCAGCAAGTGGGTGGTGGCGTGCAGAGGCTTCTCCCCACGCAAGCATGAAGACTGGGTCTCTCCTCTGCTCTGCACTTCTCGCATCGCACACAGACTTGCGCAAACAGGTAACATGCAGGAATCAATAGCACCCAAGCATTTCTCCCATCAGAGCTGTGCTTCTCATGCGGACAGGCCTGCGAAAGTGTCGCGCACCCACCAAAGCCAGCAAAAGAGAAGAACGGCCAAAGCGAGCGGCCCGTCCAAACACGATGCTCAGGCAGCAGGCCCTCGCGTTTCGTAGATGGCGTGGCTGGAAACAACAGACTGTTGCTGCCGCTGGGACACGCTCGGCTCAAAGTTTCGCTGACTTGCTTGCAGGTCTCGATGACAGTGGAGAGCACGAACACCGACTGACACGACACGACAAGTCTAGTCTAGCTGACAGCAGCAGGACACCTTACTACCATCCTCGCTCTGCGCCGTCGGGACATTTGTATCCGCGCGCGTTGCCTGGCAGAGGCTTCACTTCGCTCTTCGAAGGCTTCCATCCATGGCGCATCCTCGACAGCACAAGTACCTTGAATAATCCAGATGAACCACATGTACCAAGACGGCTCAACCCGCCAGTATGCCTCCACGGCCTCTTTCAAGCGCACCTCTACTGCTGTTGGAGGGATCTCTTCGCCGCCGCCGCTTGGACGGCCGCTGTCGCTGGGCAATCTTCTCATTCAGCGAGACTCGGCACACGGTAAATCGCCATCAATAGCAAGCAAGCGAAGCTATGACGCCTTGTCATCCATATCAATTTCCAATCTCGACACCATCCAGCATCAGCGAATCCACCAGTATGCCTCTGTTGATGCTCCTCTCGGAGGACACCCGACGACTTCGACCACCTCAGCAACTCAATCAGGACTCATCTCTCCAACAGCCAGCGTCTACTCCATTGCATCAACTAGCAGTGTATCAACAGCAACGACAGCCACCTTCCCTTCGACGGCGAGGAGCGTCCTGCTGCCTCAGAACGGGCACGGCGTCAGAACAAGGGTCACCATCCTGCCTGCATCAGCTGCAGCTCAAGCAGCGAACAAGGCTGGCGCCTTGGGGGCGACAGCTTCAAAGGAGAGGAGGATATCATCGTTAGATTCCAGCATTAGCGCTGCTCCACTCGAGACCAGCCAGCGGCTCTGCCATCCTCGTGTCGAGAGTGGCACTCGGATGGCCAACAGCCAGGCCAGTCTCGGCTTAGGTCAGGTGAAACCTCCATCTAGGTTGCAGAGCTCTTCATCCAGACACCCTATCAATCCCGACATGCAGAACAGCTCAACTGTTTCGAATCCTTCGTCGCTCGACTCGACCGCCGCAGAGCCTGCATCCTCACATACCCGGCGTACAGCCTCAGATTCGACTGCTGAAGCTACCGGCCCTGCTATAGCTACAGAGGGCTATCGTTTCCCTGCTCCATCTACTGCGTCACCATTTGAACTGTCAACCGATGGTGTGCTCATCCGGCCAAGGGCGCCTTCGCTAACTCACAGCAAACAGCCATCACGCACCAATCTAGCAAACATACCCAGATCACTCATACCGGGTGGATATGACTTTTCATCCTCTACATCATCACCATCAACTCACGAGTCGCACCAAAATCAATACCCTCGTCGGCTTCGCCATCAAGCGTCTGCATCAGCATCTACATTTGCATATGAACGAGATAGATCTGCATCTATACCTAGAACTGTATCTAGTCTAGGTGATGATAGTGGACGGAGCTCGATGGACAATTATCAACAGCAGCAAGAGATTCCGATTGTGCCGGAGCTAGATGCGACTTTTATGACGGCGAAACAGACTCTGGAAAATGGAAGCATGAACAAAGGGGATGATAGCGGGCATGCACAACTCGCTTCTGCATTCTCAAATTCATCACATAATGCAAGTTCTCGGCAGTCTACGGAGGAAGAAGATTCAAGCATGACATTATATCATGTATTTGCCCCTATGATCAGCCCTATAGCACCAAAACTAGATCTCGACTTTGGCAATTCCAGCGGATTATCTCTTGATTTTGGAGGCGACTTTGGTGGATCGCTAGGTTTGAGCTTCGGTGGTAGTAGTGGGAAGAGGAAGAGCGGTGGCTTTGGCCTTTCCTTTGGCGATTTTGGGGACTCCGCAACAGCAAGTAGTACTTTCACACCGGCATTACCATCGGCCGCTACGAGAGAAAATCAGAATGATGGAATGCGGGAAAAGAATGATAGCACAGCGGCGACAACAATGTCTTCGTTCTTAAGCTTGCAGGACTCGACGCTCTCGTCACAAGAAGCCGACCTTAGCTTGTTTCTCAATGAAGGTGCGCTGGAGATACCTCCCCTCTCTGCTACTTCGAATTCTACGGTCAAGCAGCGGGAGCCGGAACACCAACAACAAGCTCGAAGGAATTCACGACCGGATGATGATCATCCGCTCCAACAAACGTTACAGGCTGATACGAACAGCAAGCCTGCGACAAGGCAAACCCCCACGTCGACTACTTCGGCTCAGTTCAACAGCGATATAGCTCCCACACTAGCTTCTGCTCGATGTCAATCTATAGCGGATATGGCTGTTCGCTCAGACTCCCCGGCTAGTATGAACTCCTCGAATGCGCTCTCTCGTCCAGTCTCCAGTCTATTCATGGCACACGCTGACGCTTTCGAAAATGATATGGTCCGTAAACGCTTCTTCGAGAAATCGACTTCCAAAGGCGACTATACCAGCGATGAAAGCAAAAGAACAACATTGTCAAGCAATGAACAGGTACCCAGCCAGACAGCCAACGATTCCAGCCTGGTCAATCATCCAACTCAATCCATGCATCAGAATCAGAATGTCAGATCATCCTTCAATAAAAGCCTGCCGCCGGTTCCACCTAAAAGTCCAGCACCTGCGCGTACAATCCCAGCCTTTGATATAAGCGGTTCTCGAGTGCACGTGCCAACAAATACTCTCCGGCACACGTCGACAAAGTCGCAAGAACAGCTTGGACTAGGTCTGCCCATAGCCAGAGATGCATTGGGTGCTGCACGTCGGTCATATTCCGAGCATACCAGAAGCTACAATGAGCAACGCCCTCCCAACTACCACAGTAAAAGTTATACTGAGCGAAGGCCTTCCAATCACACGCATGAGCGGCCGGACTCGTTTGCAGGCTCACAAGGAGACGTCAAGACACCGCAGTTTGGCACAAGATCAGAAGACCGCCCTAGTAGCCATGCTTATGACTCAGATACCGTCTCAATGCACTCGAACTCGACAAATGGCTATACAAGCCTGGAAGTGACGCGAAATTTTGGGGCACCAGCGGTACCGGATGCTACTAGAGTCTATCGCTCTTCAACGGATAGCGAGCAAGTAATCAGGCTAGGTAGAAGTGAATCTACAAGACCGCGAGCAAATACTGCAGCCCATTTCGAGAGCATCACGAACGCCTTCGACAAGGAGGAGACGTCGAAGCAGGACATACCTCTCGCGAAGTTGGCACGGCCGAAAGTGAATGCTCGCAACGCATGGCCAGGCGGCGAGCTTCGGAAAAGAGATGCAATAACGGATAAGCTTCTGGTGAGTTGTTGAGCTACGGGTGGTTGTCGCCCTAAAATGTTATTAATTGTTTGTCTCCAGGATACGGTCACAGCAAAGCTTGATGTCTGGTTGACGCGGCATCCCGAACGTCGCATGACACTTGCCGAGGCAGAGCATCATAACCGTATCCGTTCATCAGACGCAAATGATCTGCAAGAGGCGCATCAAACAGGCAGAATCCAGCCCTTAACGCGCATCACTCCACCCGTTGCTACACTGGATAGTTCAAATTCGCGACCGATGGCACCTTTGGCTACACAAGGCTCCCGTAACATAAGCTACGAGATCAAAAACGCACCAGTTGCTTCACCATCGGCCGCTAAAGCAATAAAGCTCAAACCGGAAGCTAACAAAGCAAGCATACCGGCAAGCGAGTCTAGAGCTGCAGAATATCCTGCCCAAAAGCAAAGGTCCGAGGCGTCTGCTGTACAACAAGCTAGCGAACACGATGCGCTCCCATTGTCGGACGCACCTTCCAGTCTTCCGGAACTCACTACATCTTCTTCCTTAACCAACTCAACCTTATTAACTTCTCTAGCTTCCACCTCGGGAGGGTCAGAGCCAACGCGAACACCTTTGACAGCTGTTGCCTCGAGCCCAAGTCTCGATCCTACTCCTCCTCTCAGGATTCTGCCAAAAGGACGATCTGCAACACTGCCCAAAGCGACCAAACCGCTATCGCCGGGTAGGGATCAGCCTTGGAGTCAAGTCTGGCTGGACATTGGCGAAGCTTTGAAGAGGTAATACTTCTTGTGCTTCGGTTGCTTGCGGCTTGTCTGACTGTGTGAGTGCCCCTACAGTTACCGTAATGCTCTTAAAGAGGAGAATCAAGATCGAGCAAGCTTGTCACAGAATGGACTTGTGCCAAATTTCAGGAATGAAGAATTTTCAGCTCTTTTAAACAATCGTACATTGTCGAATAGGCAAAAAGAATTGCTGTTAGACTGGGTGGACGTTCTGTTCGAGGACCTTCAAGGTACTCCACCAAACCGGGGTGCTTGTCTCGATGGCATAGCAATTATAATTGAAAGGTCCGTCTGCGATGTCAACTATCGAAGAAAGAGCTGACTTTGGTCGCTACATCAGCCGGCTCATGAATTACTTCGCATTCCGGCCCAATTCTGAAAGTTTCAAACGCTACGAAAGGACGATCGCAACCCTTGCGGCATTCGCGGTCGAGAAGCTGAATGGCAAAGGTAATATTCCCTCCATCTCAAAATTTACTACGTCGTCGTGTACTCCAAACTCACGCTTGACTGGCAGCCATTTTCGCGAATACCCTAGGCTTTGCAGGAAAGATGCTCGGTAAGGAAAGACAGCAATTACTGCCAAACTATACCTGAACAGTGTGTCTTTAGCTGCTGCTTTTTGGAATCTCGAGGGAGTTGGTCTTAAGCCCTGAGATTGCTGCCAGCGGTGAAGAAGCTTCACATTGCCCGTATATATGCAGATTCCGGCATTTCCGAATGGTGAGCCTGACAATGTGTCTCTTATCTCAGCTTGTTGATGAGGCTGACCGACTTTGCCACCAGTCCTGGGAAGTTCCCCTCCCACCTCGATGGCCTTTCATTCAAGGGCTCGCCCGCTGAATATATCAAAGCCTTCCGACCGGTTCGACCTGGCCTGGCGGGTGACACCTACCTATATAAAGCTACATTTGAACCTCCGAAGCCCAGGAGATCCACTGGCGAGGCACGCATAGACGCCCATGTAAAGCACACTGGCGACAAACAGGAAATAAACATCGAGATGGCTGGCAATTGGCTTATAAGGTGGACTGCTACCGATTCAGATCTGCCATTTGCATTCATGCGGGCATACCATCGTCAACTTTCGAACTATCTGCCACTATATCAGCCAGACATTAACGAAGCTATCAGTACTTCTCAGCTTGTCGGTGCTCCTGGTTACATCTTCATTGCAGGCACTCTTTTGGAAGTATGCGATGCTCTGATTCACCGCAAGCTCCGATCAGTGACAACGGTAGGCTTTCTAGCGTCTTCCGCTTTACCGTCATCTCACTGATTCTCCGTTCTTAGATGGCTCCTTCTAATACAGGCGTCAACGCCAATGAATCAGCAAACCTCGCCGCAGGTCAGAAACCGAAGTCCCTTGAAATCGTGAGCAAGCGGGTCATTCAAACAATGTTTGAATTGGCCGGAGGCCCACTGCAAGCAGAGACACCGCAGTCTTCTGCGACAGCTTTTGCATCCGCTGCCCTGCGTCACAATTTCGGATGTTCACTGTCGATGTGGCTCCGCGCAGTCACCAAGAGAACATCCATGTGGGACACAAGAGGGATCTTCGCTCTACTGGATCTCATTGAAGGCTTGATGTATAATGTGTGCTGCCCTCCCTATGAAGAAGGGCAAGACGAAGATGATCAAGTCTGGGTACCATCGGAGGTTGGCCTCAAGCTCTTCGACACGAAATTCATCCTGAGCTTCATCAAAACTATTCTTAGCAAAGCGGACAACACGACTTGTCTTCTTCGGACAATCAGCTTCTTATATACAGAGTTTCAGTCGTGAGTCAGGTCAAGAACGAGTATTGGACCAGCACTAATGCAATCGCTCAACAGGTTCATTTTGCGTATTGAAGACCGCGAAGAACTCTGTAACAAGGTAATCCTGGATAACGAGGTCTTTACCCGTCTTTTCTTATACTATAACGTTGGAGTCCGAGGTAAGCTTCTGCCTTCCAACGTAATACTCTAGCTCATATTCGTAACAGGCTATTTCCTACGATTACTGGTGTACCGTCTCGCACGACTGGGCAGCAACGATGACGGCAAGCCTCCCACTCGAGATCACAGTGTTATTTCGACTCTGCGACTATTCGAGCATCGGCTGGAAAAGATACGCAAAAGACACGAGTAAGCCAGACGCCCGTTGAATACGAATAGTGCTGAGTGTTGTCTGTAGGGAAATCGATCCACTGGAGGACGATGACTGGGACTCTGATTCCTCCGACGACTTCCGTCCCCGACACAAGCGCTCGACAGTCTGCTCAACCTGGGGTGTTCGAGACAAACCTTGGGCAATGGACCTTGCAAAGTTGCGCGAGGATGCAAGCGACTCGGAAGATGAAGAGCGCACCATAGGGCATGACGGGGTGGAGCATGTGAAGGCAAATCTGCAAGCCATAGATGAAGATAGGACTGAAGAACATAACTCTATTCTACATCAAGAAGAAAACTCGGTGAAAGATGGAAGGCCCGAAGGCGTTTCGCCTCGTGCCTCTTCTTCTTCTTCAACCAGAGGCCCAACCGTAAAACCTAGTCCGTCCATAATCGCTCAGAATGCAAAGAAAGGAAACGTGGCAAAATCTGCCATGAAGGTATGGAACGCTCTGACCCACAGGAAAGGTCATAGTGGAGGGCTTTCGGATAGCAAAAGGAAAGGCACTTCGTACGACGCTGGCTCGCCCGTAGCGCTCGAAGTTTCTCTACCTTTTGACAAGACCGACCTAGACTCAAGGAAGTCATTTGGTTCATCTACCAGTGAAAGTCTACCCGTCAATTCAAATGCGCCGCAAAATAAGCGCTCGCTGGAGGAAAAGCAATTTCCTGTAAAGGGATCTAAGGCGGTCGACGGCACTCTTCAAGCACTTTCTGATACGGATATCAGAGATCAGCCTGCCTCTAGGCAGACCAAGGGCGCTAGATCGGACCTTCTTACAATTGAAGTACCTGCGCCTCGTCTTCGCAAGCAGTCGAGTCGTAAATCCTTACGCCGAGGAGCCGCCAACCAGGCAGCTACAGTCAACGGCAGGTTTACTGCATCGGCCACCTCGCCTCGTTCCCGGAGGTCGTCTTTGTATAGCTTCGACTTAGATGTCGAGACTCCTAGAAGCGACTCTTTCGATCTGCCTCGGTCGCCCATGCTACCTGGATCTGTTTCACCTGCAGCAAGTAGCAAATCCGGTGCACTGAACCTCTCTCCAATGGCATTCAGTGCTCTACTAGATGGCGCATTGAACTTCGACACTCTCGACATCGAAGACCAAAATGCAGAGCGATCTGGAGACCGACTAACTCCGGCTGGACTTAGACGACACAAGTCAATATCCTCAGCTCGCAATCGTTCAAGACCTGTAAGTGTTGCATCTGAGAGGACTGGGCCGTCACCTCGAGTGTCTAAACGCTTCAGCAAGCGTGCATCCATCCTACCGCCCCAAGCTTTGGACCTGCTGAAAGAGAGCCCTTCGGAACCAGTACCGAAAATACCTGAGCAATACAAAGGACCCGCAACCTGCACAAACTCAAGTAATAATGCAGGATCCGCTCCCATCTCTGTTAGGGCGCCTAGTCCAGACCCGTACGAGCAGAGACTGCACCCTTACGCGATACGCGGACTGCGGGAATATGAAGATTGTTTAGACGAATGGGAGTTGTTCGTGCACCGTGTAAAAGAAGAAGAAGGAATCGATGGACGCGAGGTAAGTCAACTCTTTGTACGTTTAAAAAGTGCTTGCTGTAGCTGACATATACAAACCACCGAAACCTTAGCTGGCAGCGCTCATCCCGCGTTTGCAGTGCGCTTGGCCATCGACGTGGGAGGAATAAGCCAAATCATCCTATGTGATAATCCCTGTTCACGAGGTCCTTTAAACTGGGCTATATAGTGTTTTCGATCAATTTTTCCATCAACGGGCCAGGCTTAGACGAAGATTAGACGAAGCTACTTGAGCCTCTATCATTTTACTTTTCTTCGCATATTCAAATATTGTTGCTACACTCGATCGGAACTAGGCAAATAGACTGCTTGCGTTTTAACTCAACCCGGCAATTCCCTGCTCTTCTTTCCTGTTCCCACTTTTACCGATTTGTTTGAAGTTCACTGAGTACTCCCACTAGTAATTTGGTACGAAGTCTCCGCATTGAAAGTACTTTGTGCGAAAGTGTACTTCCCTGGGGTGCAGCAATCGTGCGTTAGGCGCAATAGGCCAGTGGCGTGTAACGACCCACTCACCACTCTCGAAGGTTGTCCCATTCGGATGACGATAGGTCCGCTAGGTCATCGATAGGTCCATCAATAGGTACAAGCATGTCCTGGAGAGTCCCAAGGCTCAGTCTTGGTCTTGTCAATAAAAGCCACCCGTGCGCTGTCAGCTTACCTCGTCAAATGACTGCTTCGCTAGACCTCGGCTAGCATCACGCCCGCCAAAGTTACCTGCAAGGCGGGCAGGTCAGCCAGAGGTAGATGTAAGGTTACTGAAGCATTCAAGCTCACCGTATGGGCCTCCCGGCCCGTAAAAGCTGCGTCCGCTCGAGACATCATACACTTTGCCTTGAATTGCGAAAAGGATGGGTACTGAGTGATCAGGATTGGTTCCATCGAAGGGTCTTAACGAGCGGGGGGTGTATTCCTTCCACAGTACAGTATCTGCGTGCTTGGATGGCATCCATGAGTATCCTTCGAGGTGCGAAGTGGGAATAGGCTTGTTCGGATCTGCTGGCAGCATTGCTTGTACGACTGGCGTGAGGAGATAGAGGAAGATGACGAGCAGAGCGATGTTGAGTGGGTTCTTCACTTCGCTCGAGAAGCTATCCAGGTCCACCACCACCATTTTGAGAGCCGAGTGAGTGCAACAAGCACAAGTTGGCTGGAACGAGAAAGCATTCGCCGGTCATGCTTCTGCCGGCGGCGCTTCGCAAAAGACCGCCAGCTAGAAAAGCGAAAAGACAGGCATCAAGGCAGCTTATGAGATAGACAGTACAACATATTCTCTCTACACACGCCATCTGCTTCTTCGCTCACGTCTGAAATCTTGACTGCACACTTCTTAATTGTTCTTCAAGCTTTCGATCATCCTCGTTGCAGCAATTTACCGGGAAGTCTTTGAGCTTTCCTTTCGCCGACACAGCGGCAACCGATGATATACCAGCTTTCAGAGACACATACTCGCTGATCCGTCACGCTGATCCGCCGCAATGGCTACCAAGCTCTTCCAGAATGTCGACCTCAAGATTCGATACCCGACAGACCTATGGTTCGTCTACCCTTCTGCACCGGGCAAGCCAACTGAGGACACGGTCATAGGTGAGATACAGATTGACTCATACAGGGTAAGTTTACTAATGTGCATTACACAGAGGGCACGGTCATCCTGCGTCTGCCATCGGCGAGGAAAGTGAAAAAGCTTGATGTAGAATTGGTAGGCCGATCCTCCCGCGTGCGTTTTGCTTCGCACGTGCTCATCTCTGACTTCCTTTTAACCCTCGCTTGGGTGCTTTATTGTGGATATGTGAACAGCTTGGAAGACAGAATATGTACCTCTTGAAGCAGTTCATCAAGTATGACACTATACGACGGGTCCTCACGCTAAATATATTCGAGGAATATGGCGAACTTGAAGCTGGAGAGCACGAGTTCGCATGGTCGTTCATTATTCCTTCAAATACCGCTGTATGTCGTTGTTTTTTCAATTGCGTGAATCCAATTCGTAGTTGACTTGTCCCCGATGCAACAGCCCTACGAACGCTGCGACTTCGGCCGTTGCTACCATAGAGTCAAAGCAACTGCATATGGAGTAGGCCGCTTCGGCGCAGATCTCGTGGCAGAATCTGGCGAAATCGGTATAGGTGAGTTAGCAGAAATGGGAAGGTCTTCAGACTTGTAATCATAGCTGACCGTCCTCATGTGTGGTGTGCAGTCAACAATTCCAACGAGCCCGGACAGGCCGCATCGGGCTTCTATGCTGAAACCGAGACCCATCACGAAGTCCTCGGTCCATTGAAGTCAAACCTATTCTCCAAATTCTTCCTCGTTGCTGGCTTTCTACGATTCACGTTTACTCTACCTGGCGTAGCACAAAGAGTGCGCATAGACGACGTCAGTGTAATCCTCAAGCAGTCAATATTCCTAGTAGATCTTTCGCATCCAGATAAAACGGAACAAACTCGTCCAAAGCGCGTCATCCTGTGGAGTATGAACCCTGATGACTGTGGGAAAGTGTATGAGGAAGATCAAGAGTTTAACATACGCGCTCAGATGCGACTCGCGGATGATGATACGATACGACCTACAACGAACGAATATGCTGAAACCGGTCTTCGAGTTTCTCACGAATTGCAAATACTTATACGATTTACGCCGATCCCGAAGGACCATGTCGAGGTTCCTTCCTTTGGAGGCGGCCTGGAAACAAAGGAAATGAAGATCACACATGCTTGCAAGATCTCTTCCTGTGATTGTCTGGTATCAAATCTACAGTTGCCTAGCTATGACGAGTTGAGTAAGACGGAACCGTCTGCCGCTGTAGAACAGGGTGGATCAAGACCGCAGCACAAAGCTGGAAGAGCTAGATATCTGTCAAAGTGCTTGTGTACAATTTCAACAGAAGAGACCCCTGAAGTAATGGAGAAAATCTATGGCGCAGATACAGCTCTTATGGGTGGAGCAGCTCATTTCGGAACATCAAGACGACACGGAGAGGGCAATACCAATTTGAGAGCCGCGGGGTTCAAGAGCGAAGAAGAGTACGCTGCAAGTTTGGAAGATGCACTTCGTGCGAGAGGAAGATCTCCTTATCCAAGCCCTGGTGCTAGCCGATCAGATAGTAGGGCAGACAGTAGAAGTACTTCGCGACCAGCGAGTAGACCGTCGAGTCGTCCTCAAAGCCGAGCACCAAGTCCATTTCCGCACATGCGCTTTTCTCTGTAATGGAAAGTGATACAAATTCGGCTGTCGATCTTATGGTACCGCAAGCCAAGCAATTTCGCCACATGGACAAGCAATGCTACCGCCGTCAATCAAGCACCCAGGGCTCTTTCTACATCTCAGCCTCGACTTTCAGCCTCGAGGAATGTGAATATCTGGTTGGTGTCGCTATATATTGCATACCGGCATGGCGATAAGGAGAATAGACATGTGAACCGATATCCACAGATAGGCTGCTTGTGATCGCTGTACGCTCGCTGCAGTCTGCGTGGTGGTCTACCGGCTTGCTTTGAGAGGTCCAGATATGATGAGCAAGTGCCCACAGAGCAAGGACAAGCTATAGACATTTGATAAGGCAATAGGTGCAACCAGGAAAGTCTGTGGAAATATGTATATCAGCAAGCCTGGGTCCCGCGCAGCATTGCTGGCAGTGGAGACTGTCATCAGAAACACAGCTCGGAGATGACACACATGCAGGCTTTCCCCTGCGAGCTCTCACTTGCTTATCTTTGCCCAGCTGTGTCACTTTAAGATTGTGGCGTCTGTCCAGGCCGATCAATCCATCCGATCAGCGCGGGACGAGGGAGAAATATGTCTGCGAGCGAGTGGAAAGAAAGAAAGATACGAGATGAAGAGATAATCATCCTAGTCTGGCTCTGATCCGCATCACATCCCGCCGGCTGCTTCCAGCTCTCTGTCCATCCTGCCTCTCGCTGGCTGCTCTCTATTCTCTGCAAAAACATCAACAGGCCTCGATTGCCTGGACCGTCCCCAGGCCAAAGCAATTTCCACACCCGGGCTGGCTGCGAGAAGACTGCTCGAGAGAAGCATCCAGTAATTGGGCTGGTCAGCCAACCAATCCACTCTCATCATGGTCAATCTCACGTACGCTCTGCTTGTCCCTCCTGCGTCTTGCGTTGGCTGACGAGCTGTTCCATTCCCAACTAACTAGGTATGGCCTGCTCAACGTCGCATCTCCGACCGACCCTGCTTCGGCCTCCATTGGTCCGGGTATGTCGAATGTCTAGACACGCAGCACATCCTCCCCATCTACAGCCCTGGATCTCAGTGCTGACACTCCTACATGACACTTTTGTCTGAAATATCTGCAGGGACCGATCTCATTGCAGTCACTGAAGATGGCTCCACAATTGCTGCGTACAACCCTGGTGATGTGGCTTGGATCTGTGAGCAACATAGACGCTTATGCATTTAACTTGATTTCTTCGTGCCGCTGATTCCCTCCTTTTTAGTAACATGTACCGCACTAGGTACGTTGTCCGGTGGCGTCGAAGCAGTGACAAACCGATAGCGCCCATATTTATTCTTTCCTGTGTTCTTCAATCCTTCAGTCTTCATCATGATACCAGGACTCGGCTACCTGTAAGTAGATTTCTCTTGCTTCTCCTGGGTTGAAAGCTGACAAGGAAGCGACTTGTAGATATTCCGGTTTAGTCCGACGCAAAAACGCTTTGCGTAAGTTGGGCCCGAAAGGTCGAAGAGAAGTCAACATACTCATATGTATTGCCCTTGAATAATATAGACATGCTCTTGGCGACTATGCTGTGTCTTGCTGTAGTCAGCTTCGAATGGTAAGTGGGCAGATCCTTCGCTTATCATGAGAAAGCCTTTTTAGCGGGATAAATTGTAAACGGTGCTGAATAGCGTTGTTTTCCTGCCTACAGGTGGTTCTGGGGCTATTCGCTTGCCTTCAGCGAGAATGGACATCAAATCATCGGTGATCTCAAATATTTCGGCTTCATGCACGTTCTGGAGGCACCTGTTGCTGCTGCCAACAACAAGGTAAGCCTTCTTGCCAGGTAACTTCAGGAGTGCCCAATGTGCTAATTTTTCAATCATGCTTCAGCTTCCCGCAATCATTTTTGCCATTTACGAACAGCAATTCGCCGCCCTCGTCCCGGCTATCGCTATCGGCGCAGCTTGCGAAAGAGGTAGAATCTGGCCTGTTATTCCCTTCGTATTTTGCTGGTCTACCATCTGCTACAATGTTCTAGCATTCAGTGTTTGGAATCCAGAGGGATGGGCGTACAAGCTTGGAGGTGCGTTGTGGAGCGGAGTCGAGCGAAGTGTAATGTGACTGACCTCCATATTCTTGCGATCAAAGTTCTCGATTATGCCGGAGGCGGGCCCGTCGAAATCGCTTCGGGAGTCACTGGTCTCGTCTACTCGCTCTATCTCGGCAAACGACGCGGCTGGGGAACCGATAGACTTCAATATGCTCCTCATTCCGTCGCACACGTCTTCCTCGGAACTGTCCTACTATGGTATGTTTTATGCTTGTTGCTGTGTGAGAGCTCGATAATAACGATCTTTCCGCTACAGGTTCGGATGGCTGGGCTTCAACGGTGGTTCTACCTTTGCGGCCAATCTCAAGGCAGGAATGGCAATTACCGGCACCAATCTTGCAGCTTGCTTTGGTGGTTTAACATGGATGCTTCTCGATTGGCGCCACTTCTATCGCTGGTCCGTAGTTGGCTTCTGTACAGGAGCTATCAGTGGTCTAGTCGCTATCACTCCTGCTGCTGGATTCGTCGGCATACCAGCTGCTGCCCTTATCGGTGTTGTGGCAGCTGCAGTCTCCAATTGGCTCACTAGACTGAAGATCTGGTTTAACTTTGATGATACACGTCAGTCTTTCTCAAGCTATTTCGAGTGAATGTAGGCTAACGGACAAAGGTCTGCATGTTTACAGTCGATATTTTCTCATGTCACGGAATTTCTGGAATAGTCGGCCTCCTCATGACTGGTATCTTCTGCCAATCGTCCGTAACTGCCAACGATGGCTACGCTGCCATTGGTGAGTGACTTCCTCTCAATACAACGAGTCTAGATAGCTGACGTTTGGACCAATTTGAACAGCCGGCGGATGGCTCGATGGGAACTGGATTCAATTCGCCTATCAACTCGCTTGGGTTGTGTTCTGTACCGCCTGGACTGCCATAACGACATATATCATTATGTTTGTCAGTAAGTCGAACGCCGTCTGCACTGGGACTCTACCTTCATCGCATCAACGTACCTAATCTTCAACATTGTCTGCTCCTCCAGTCGACCATATTCCATACTGCCACTTCAGGACCGATGCCGATGGGGAGATGTGCGGTCTTGACGAAGTCGAATGCGGAGAGGTAAGGCTTGAGATGAATTTGCTACTTTCTGGGTTACCTTCTGACGCGCTCCTGCAATATAGTTCTGCTATGATTTCGCTGCAATTGACCGAGATTTGGAAGGGTATGTAGACTTTCCTCCCTAACAACGTGCGGTCCACACAAACTGACTGGTTCCCTTATCTAGAAACTATCAACCGCCTCAACATCATAGATCTCGTCACGATCAGGACAAAGAAGGAAATGGAGTCGGTGTGACTGTCTCATCGGAAAGTGAAGATAGCATCAGCGACCACCCCCACGCGCCACGCGCCTCGACTGCGTGAGTATGAGCAGACTTGTATCAAAGCCCAATTCTAAGCTGACACGTGATGTCGTGATCTGCAACAGTGTCAAAACACAAATGGCAGCGCGGCATGCGAACGAGGAGAACGGCGAGCATATCAACGGCGAAGCGCCACAGACAGGCTCGCGGAGTATTGATGACGAGGAGCCGGAAGTGCTGAGTGAAAAGCAGTTGGAGAAGAAGCAGGCGCCGCGTCAAGGCTAAGACAGAGGCAAACCTAGTGCCACATCTCTGTCAATCGGGTCTCATACCTTCAGCATCACCTTTCCGAAATGCAAATTTGAAACATCAAAAATCTCAAGCCGATCTAGGTTGCCCGCAGTGCACTGCGAGTGCTGTAAGATAGGCACACATTGTTCATAGTTGTGGTCGCCTCAGTTACCCAACACTCGGTGTTACATCCATTTATCAACGAATACATGTATAGAAAATTTCAAGGGTCATTGTCAGTACATATCGAAACCGTCGGTTATCGAGGTCTTCACAGCAATTTAGTCATTGTCGCAGTGCTTTTGCAGATTTCCTTGTGTGGTTGCCATTGCTTTTGATTGTCATAGATCTCGCTAACAAGTGGCGTGCTTAAAGCATCCGTCTATCTACATAGCGGTGGCATGTTTAAAGAAGTTTATCTACACAGCAATCGAGCGGTAAACTCTCCCTTTTAAAGACTTGTATAGACAATAGACAATTCGCTGTACCCGTCCAGATTTCAAGAATAAGAAAATCCATCAATCAAAGCCATATCTTCGAACACTCGGACAGGAGGAGGATGTGGATGACTGGATAACAAGAAAGGTCCTATAGAGGCGTGTTGTGAACGGTCGAAGGAAAATCTAAAAAACAGGAGGGAAGGGGGGAATCCATTGGGATCCATCTATTTATTTTGCCGAGGAAACGGCAACAACATCACGAAGCTAAGAGAGAAAACAAGACTCCAGGACTCTCTTTCTTCCGTACTACTAACTTAGATTTAAACAAAGCTCAAGAACTGAGCGGGCGAGAGAGAGGAGAGGCTGAATTTTTTGTTTGATTTCTTAGTTTCGTAGATGTGTTCCTACTCCTTTAGCTTCAGACTGAGGTATTGACAGAGCAGGTACCGAAAGAGAAGGACCTGATGTGCTGAGGTCGCCTAGACCGATCTGAAACGATGCACAAAAGGGGAAAAGATCAGCTACGATGCAAGCAAAAGACAATAGGAGACAGAAGGGGAGCTCACTTTTCGAATGACGAGATCCCTCAAAAAAGTATTCTCATTTTTTGTTTTTCCAAGTTCTTGTTCCAGAGAGTTTAATTTGTCTTTCATTTCATTTATAGTATCCTCCAAAGCGGCTTCACGTTGTTTCTTTTTAACTCTGAATCTAGCGGAAGCAGCTGTATTTCTTCTTCTTTTATCATCTTCTGCTGCTATCCTGTTTAATTCGGCTTGTCTGATTGCCTCTTCTTCGGGTGTTCTGCCATGCTTGTTCTTCAACTCTTCGAGTTGTTGAGCCAGAATTGCCGCCTTTGTGAGCAATGGTTGGCGCTTTACGAGGACTCCGTTGGCGTCGATGTATGAGTCGCTCTCTTTGTTGTTTGAAGCCTCAGATTCGCTGGTCTCGCGTGCTTTAGTCGCTGGCGAGGCAGAGGCGGAGTTTGCGGATGAAGTTCCGGTAGTGCGCTGTCGCTTAGCGGGCGGGCCACCGGCGGGAGTGCCGTTATCGCCGGAAGAGGGCGTAAAAGTCTGCTGCTGCTGTTGTTGCTGTAGCTGTATCGTCTGCAATTGCTGCTGTGCGAGATTGTGTGCGAATTCGGGCAGCATGGGATAGGCAGCGGTGTCGATCGGGCCAAAGCTCTTTGTAAAATCAAAGACCGGCAAGCTGGAGTGCCATGATGGCGTGGCAGCGGTGGGAGTAGCGACGTTGGACACTGGCGTGTTGGTAAGGCGCTGCCCTGCAGCTTGTTGACTCTGCTGGTGGTGGAACTGCTGCTGGGGTGCGATGCTGTCCGTCGATTGGCCGATGGTGTCCTCTTTCGCGGCAAAGACGTCGAATCCGCGCTCCAAGGCCTGGTAGCTCGATGAAAAGTTGCCAAATGGGCGCTTTGCATAGGGCGATGGGTCCTTCTTTGTGTCTTCATTCGACAACACATTGAAGTACTGGCTGTCCAGCGGCGATGGCTGCTGTCCACTGCCGTTCTGCGCCTTCTGCTCGTCTCCCCCGAACGAGACGTTTGTCCACGCCTCGAGCTGCGACTTGAGGTCGTCGGACAGCGGGCTGTTGCCTAGGCCTGCAAAGTCGAATCCTCCGGACAGCATGGCGTCGTTGGTATTGCCATTGCGTGCCCCACTGTTGCTGTTGCCATTGCTGGGCGCCATCGCTCCCGGCTGCGCTTCAAAGTCGAGATTGAGGAAGTTGAGCCAGTTGTTCGGCGACATGGCCCTGCGTCGGGCCTGCGGTGAGCTGAGCTCTGCGTGTGTCTGTACACCACTCCTACGTTCTCCTCCCTCTTCCTCTATCTATCCCAGAATTGCTGTGTGTGAATATTAAATAATCCAAAGAAGAGCAGCGAGTGCTTTACAGTCAGCAAGCGAAAGGCGCCACCGCCGGACGCCGACAGCGATCGGGGAAGCATGCTTCGAGAGAACAACGTTGCAGACTGTGATAAGCTAGAGTCGGTCGTCGTGGTTAATCTGTTATTGCTGCAGATGTCCAGTGAGCTTGTAGAACGAATTGGGTCGCTCCCATTCACAGTTCTCATTATACTGCCATATCCGTGTATAGTATGGGCAAGAGTTCACATATGCTACAGATTGTACACTGATATCCAAGCATCATTTCTTCTGATCTTGTTCATGGCCTGCATTCACCGCTTCATCGGGCACCTCCGCCCCCCTCAGCTCCTCGGCAGCCTCTTCAACCGTCTTTCGGACATCCCTCGATTCACCTTCACCTCTAACCAGTTCCTCACTGAGCAGTTCTCCTTCCACCTCTACGACCTTTTCCAGTCTCAGTGGCCAGATCTCGAGTATACTCCTCTTCTCGCCATGTTTCTTCGGTAGGGTATTGTCAATCTCTACAATTCTCGGTCCGCCAGTGACTCTTAGATTAGGTTCTCTGCCAGCGAACCAACCTCTATCAACCAATTTGACCTCTTCCAACGCTTTCGCCAACTTGTTCCATCGCGACTTCTTCCATCCTTTCGGTCCTGGTCCTCTAGTATCGAAAATCTCAGCTAACGAGGCACCAGTGATATCGTGCACTGAAATAGGTTGTTCTGGCATTTCAACAAGTTTAGGTTCTCCTCCTTTACTTTTTAGATGTTCAAGAACACCATGTATTCCTCCCTTTTGTTGAAAATTCGTCATTACCTCTCCTGCGAATTTCTGAACTTCATGTCCTTGTACTTGGGCTCCTTGGATTGCTTTGCGTTTATATTTCGAGACGAAAGGCAGGCGATTCGCAATACCGAGAGCAGATGACACTGTTGCGAAAGCAGCTGAAACACCCTCTACGGCGGCACCTGCCAACGCTCCGACTGTGATGGCGCCGGTCGATAGCATGATGAGGGGTATAGCAGCGAGAGAAAGGGCCGCAGCTGATGGACCAGCCACGAGCATCTGCGAAAGTTGTCAGACTAGAGCCTGTATCTGGCATACAGGCGATTTAGACTTACTATAGGCCATGCTACACTCCACTTATTGTACTCACTGGCTGGACCAAGATGTAAGCGAACTTCTATGGTGAACCAGACTGCAATTGATATAGGTCAGCGTTTACTTCCCAAGACAAAATTACACAATGAGATGTACCTTTGCCAGTCTGTCTTGAGAAGACTGTAAAGGAACATTAGCATGTGGAATAACTGAGATAGTATGCTCATCCTACCTTCTCCAGGCTTGACAGTGTCATAGTAAATTGGCCCGACTGTTTAAGCAAAGTCAGTGGATCTTCGAAGACACAGGTTAGGCATTTATCTATGTACCTTGATTCAAACTTATGTTCAAAGGTACAGCCGTGGCATTCTCTATGATACCAGAACATGAGGCGGGTCATACGTACAGACATCATGTCAGTCATTTGTGGCGATGTGATCATGAACAAGGCAGGCGCACCGATATCGAATTGACCACTCGGGAGCTTGATAGCGAGTCTGTCTTTGTACCTCCCCAGTGCAGATGACGGTCTTGTATCTTCAGTCTTGGCTACTTCTGTCGTCTGTGCTTGTGCAGACGTGGAAGCAGCAGGAGTGTCAGAGGACGACTGTTTGTCTTCGATGACATGCTGCTGTTGTTCTCCGTGGCCTGCTTTCTCAGGCTCTTCATGCTCTTTGCTGTCCTTGCGCTGCTTCTCTTTATACTTGTATGCTTCTACATACCCGCTTACTGCTTCCCTGCCTTGTGTAATGTACTTTGCGACGTCGTCTTTGAGTGGCATTGTAGTCTCGTGGTTGAAGCGAGAACAACGAGAGAAGCGCGCGGACAGGCTTGCTTTCGACCATCCAACCAGGCGCAAACATCCGGGCATATCACACGTATCCTACGCATACAGACAGAGTACGAAGCCATCCTCCTTCCGGACAACCTACCTACCTCACCACCAAAAGAAAGCAGCAAGCATGAAAATTCCCAAATTGAAAGTGCGATCTCGCTCTCTAGCACAAGCAACACCCTGTGCAGCAGAGCTAAGCGCAATGCTAGGTTGCTGGGCTCAGAGTAATGATAAAATGAACGTTGGTTCGTGTGCTTCTGCTGCTCAAGCTTTGGAACGTTGCATGGCTACTTCAATGGCTGGTAGACGCGGCAAGGTTAGAAAACCTACAATCAATTACCGTGAGTCCTGCCCCCTTCCTTGCTTCAGGCAAACCAGTTGAGAGCAGACAAACGGATCTGATGCTTTTTGCCTGTACATAGATCTCGCTCGCTTGGGCAAGAACTTCGACTAGAGGCTCCTCCAGTAATCAATGTTTCAGTGTCAACGATCAGCTCTTGACAAGTCCGCAACAGCGACAGAAATCGACATAGAAATGGCATAGATAGCGCGAGCTTGCCGAGCCTCTTGAATATGACAATTTCAAGATGTCCAATTCCTTTATCTATCTACAAGCAAATGTCACACACCCCAAGAAAGCTACCTCTGAACGATCACCTGGCACGAAAGAGGGAGAACTCAGACTTCAAGGCTTGGCTACGTGAATATACATGGCAACAAGAGCTTCTAATCGGCAGATATCACGTTGTTGTATCTGATTTTGTTTCTGCAAATGACATTTCAAGCATTATGAAATGCAGTTCGCCTTTTGGACACTCTACATATTCTGATCAGCTTGGTAATTCCGATGTGGACGTCTAATCTGGTATTGTAAGTTTGGGGTCGTTTAAACTCATTATTAGATGGATTGAAGAAATCCTGCTTGCTGACGTCTAGGCAAGCAGGGTTCCTTTAGTCCGTCTATGACTGAGTTCAATGGACCTCTAACTTCCAAATGACAGATCTTCAAACTTACTCTGAGCGAGCTAGCTCAAGGCCTGGAGAGTCTGGCAACTGACACTTGATATTCCCTGCAGATTGATTGGTTTACTTCATACTAGGTCCAGTTGAAAGAGGGTCCCGCTTGGCTAGATTAACAGTGCTTCTCGGGTGAAGGCGTGTTTGCTACATGTTTGTGATATCGTCGCGTATCGTAGAATACATGGAACAAGTCAATAAGGGAAGGCTAGGCCCTCTCCCTAATCTTTGACATCGTATAGCTGTTTCTCCCCAGTCATAGCTCCTTTCGAGCTCGCAATTCCAGCATGCGAAATTGGTCCAGATGAACCAGACGACGAAGTAGACGCTTGAATAGATGATCTTTCAGTTTCTTTCTTTGGATAATCAAGGTCTAGATCGACAGAACCAGGATTAGGCAGTTCTTTCGCTTGTGGATTGCCGAATCTATAATGTGAAATTGCATAAAAGGTGTTAGTTTGTCAGGTTTCAAAAGAAAGCTGATCGACCTTGACAGCTTGGCGGATGGCACGAAGAGGAAGAGGTGTTAAGAATACCAGTACTCACGTCAAGTCTAATGACTCTTTCACCATATGCGCATTGGCTAGGAAACCTTCTTTGAACTCTTCGAAGCCTTCCTTCAGCTTGTCCTGCACACATGGGAAGTTGAAGTGGAGATCCGAAGCTGCATGATCAGACCTTGATGGTATGGTAGTGTTCAGGGCAAGCGAAGGCGTTTAAGCTCACGAGGACACCTTTCTCGTGTGAATTCGTAGACATTGCGGACACGAAGCGATTGCAGTAAGGAACAGGACAACAGGCCAGAGCAGGCTAAACATAATTGGGCAAGATCCATGACACGTACAATTAGTGGTGGCGAGAGTGAAGCATAGGCCAGTTGGGGATGAGAAGCTCAAGTGTTGTGCATTGCTACAGCAGTAAGGTGATCTGTACTACTTTATAAGTCAAATGGTACTACTGGATTCGCTATGAATGCTACATGGGAGAGTCTTGATTGCGGCATCTCCACCTTACTTTCAATATTTAGAGGCTGTTCTTACTGAGAGTGGCAAAATAGCAGATCGTCAATATGGGACAGAAACATTAATGGAGTGGAATTGTGCATACGCATTCTCCTTCTGGGCACCGGCAGCGGTCTCGTCTTTCTTGTTGCCCAAGGCACTTAGGCCAGCCTGTAGATGAGGAGGGAAGGAAATGTTAGAATGTGGCGTAAAATTACTAGATTTAAGAAGACACCTACGGAGGCACGCTCTCCGATACCAGCATTGCTGTTCTGAGCCTGCTGCTTGTTGCCTTCCTTTTGCGCCTCGGCCTTCTTTTCAGCTCCACCTTGGGTGACGACTTCAGTGGCCGATTTAATTGTGTTCGAGATAGATTCCATGTTGACTGATTGGTTTGTTGATTGGATGGTTGTTGGTAGCTTCTGTAGGTTCGAGAAAGTTGTGTAGAGAAGAGAGCAGAGAAGCAATGTGCAGACCCAGCTTTTAAACATTCGACAAGACCCCAAGTCTCCCAGGGTGGATCGTCATACTGGTGGCGAATCTAGGATCAAACGTCATGACGGGAGAACAGGGTGGAAGCGAGCGAGTGCCTACGTGGACGGAAGCCCGTCATTGTGTTTCAGAGGGTGCCGCTGTCATGGTCTGCCACGTAGCCGAGCTGTCATGGCTGGGAGGATGGACGTGAATGGCGTGGACCTGTGCCTGATTGGCGGCCCTCACTGTGGCCCAGGGCGACATCAACGGGGAGAGTTGCAGATCCTTGGTAGCCTGCTGTGCGGGCAGTAAGAATGCGTAAAGAGAGAGGCGTAGATTGTCAGGTTGTCTTCTGTCCACTCTCCTCCTCTGCGCAAGACAGATGGGCAACAACGCCAAAGCATCAACGACCAGCCAGCCATAGCTCGCCTACCCATCCCTCAGTTCGACACACACGACGCTGATGGACAAGCTCGCTTAACGGACACCGCTAGTATCTTGGGGGTCCATGACTGACTCTCGCATCCATCTCTTGCTGACTGGCACTCCCTACCAGGACTCGCAAGGCAGTTGGTAGGAAGCTGCGTTCTGTAACTTGGGAGCTGCCAATTAGGTCACGTGACCTTTCCAATCCAGACGGAGCCGGCTTTTTCCTCAGCCGTTTCTCACAAGCAGCTGCATGACTGCAGCCAGCGCACCACGTATGCAATTTATTATGCACGTCTTATCCCATCCACGTTTTTACATAACATCTCGCCTAAATTCTACCATTTCCAGCGTGGTCCAGCCTTTTCCAGGCCTTTTTCCCGCCTCGTTTTGAATTCTTAGTCTTTTCGCAGCCACATCCACGTCGACACTTGACGAATCCATGACGCAACTGATCGAAGTCCTAAATGCTCAGGCTAGGACCGGCTTGCTCGCGCTCCTTAAAAGGGCGGACTTCTTTCACGCATCTCTTTCTTCCTTTCCTCATCACCACACTCATCTCACAGCACTCCACTCTACCACCCAAACACACTCAAATCAATCACAATGGAATGTGAGTTAATGCCTCTTGTCGTCTCAGTTCGAACCCCTCGATTCCACCCATGGCTCCCGGTATACGTTTGGTTTACCTTTGCTGACTCTCGCAAACAATCACACAGCAATCAAGCAGACAGTCGAAGCCGGTGCCAACTACGTCTCGGAGACGCTATCGGGGGCTTCCGCTACTGCTTCCAAGGAGGCCAACAAGTGCGTTTCTCGTCGTTTGTTTGCCTGCATTTCTGGCCCCGATCCTTTTTCTGATCGCGGCTTTCTCACTTCTTCTCACCACAGGGAGCAGGCCAAGAACTCCAACGCTGGTGTTGGTACCCGCCTCTCAGCTGCCACTGACGCCGTTGGCGACAAGTTCAACGAGCAATCCTCTGAGGCCAAGAAGGAAGGTTACAAGCAACAGGTACGCAGAACAATACTCGGTGGTGATGAGAATCCCAGCTAATCTATCTTCACTCTGAATAGATGTAAATGTCGACTTCGGGTCCATTAGTCTAGCTTGTTTAGTCCACTTCTTTACGTTGATGTCATCCTGACACCCGTGCAAACAACCATCTAAGATGTAGCAATATTTTGCAATACAAATACCAATAACCCACTGCTGGGCACTCACACTACAAACATATATCCTCTCTTGCCTCGATTGTATTTGCCGTCATCGCATTGGATTTCTTTTGACAAAATATTAATCCAATAGTCTTCTCAATCACTGCTCCGAAAGAGGGCACAGTTACCTGCGACCTCCAGCAGACCCTCATTCCCGTAGGAAAATAGAGATGGACCCCTAGCAAAACGGACACGGGCTTGGATGACAATTATCATCGGCGTGAATGCCGTCTCAGTTGGAATGTACGAGGTAACCAGGATCAAACGGCTTAACTCAGCGTAATAATTATTTCGCAAAGGACGTTTTCTTCAGACGCAAGAGGTGCCTCTAATACGCTACTAGAGCAATCTAAAACTATGTAACCTCAAATCAATCAGAACTACCGCTGAACTTGCGCATATCAGTGAGCGCAAGGAAAGAAACTAACAAGGAACTCCTCTAGTAACATTGGACCAATATCTCATACACGTTGCTTCTGACAAGGTACATCAACGGAACACTCTATTCAGGAAAAGACCGACTCCTCCTTCGTCATTCGTGGCCGTGCTGTGTGTTGCTGCTTCCTTCGCTTTCAGCATTCCGTTACCCATTCCCACACTATACCCGGCAGCCTTGAACATTGCCACATCATTCTCACCGTCGCCGAACGCGATGCAATTTTTAGGTGATATACCTAGCTGTTCACATATAAAATGGAGTGCCGTTCCTTTGTTCGTGTGTGGATCGTGAAGTTCGAGAATGAAGGGAATGGCTCGTGTCAGGCCGAGTTGCGGGTATGATGTAGTGAGTTGTATCATGTATTCTAGAGGGACAGTAGAAAAACGGTGTTTCAAAAATCAGTAGGAGAAGCATTGGAGTGTAAAGAGACAGTTTGCTTACCATTCACAGTTTCTGGCTCCGCACAAACGCTCACTTTGATAACATTTAGATTACCATCTTCGATTTCCTTCAGAACAGCTTCTCGGTTCGATACCATATCTTCTACACCCTTATCGTATTTCCCAGCTATACTGAACCAATCTTTACCTCCTCTCTCATCATTAACGAACAAACAACGCGTCTGAGTGAAAAGGAAAGTAGCGCGGTTGTGTTCATATAATTCAGCTGTAAGTTTTACAATAACGTCCTTGGGAAGTGTCTTAGAATGTACGATCTGCTCATCGTGCCCATATATGACACTTCGTTAGTGTGGTAAAATAGCAAACAGATTATGTAAATCATTGGTTAGCAGAGCCTTCCAAATGAAACTTGTCGAAATATCTTGCAAGAATGAAGCCTCTCACCTCCCGTGAGCATGTGCAGCTGGAAATTTGTCGAGTCCAAGATTGCGACGTATATGTTCACATGAGTGGAATTGCTTGCCACTGCTAATGACTATAGGAAGTTCCGGTCTAATCTATATGTACGAAGATGTTGGGAACAATATATAATCAGCAGCTAGACAGTCTGAGCTTTTTCTTTCGGAATCTGTCCTTCGACCACTCTTTGTCCTGGGAGAATAGGCCTATCCAACAGCTTCTAGCTGGGACACTGGTCTAAACCGAGGCTGAGAGCCGGTTTTGTATAAAGCACGTCCTAATTCTTAAATGTAGGCTTGTCGAATCGAACTACGCGAGGTGAGAAAGTGAATAAACAGGGCCTTACCTGGCGTATATACTTCAGGGCATCTCGAGTAACAGGATGTACGACATGATTCGAAGTAAGCAGTGTTCCATCGACGTCTATCAGGAATAAGCGGTCTTTTCAGCTTTCTTGCTTTGGTAGAGAGGGTTGAACGTTGATCGATCGCCCGCAGAGGCAGCTTACCACAAACGATGAGATGAATATCCTCTGCTTTAGGGAGAGGTGGCTCTTCTCTTGCTAAAGCAGTGGACGCAGTTGGGTCGCTGGACATATTGTTGCCCATGAGTTGCCCTGCGATGTTCACAAGTCGCGTAGAAGCCAGCTTGACTCGATTTAAATGTGGGTTGCCGTAAAGAAAAGCGGCTAGAAACGGCAGCGACAAAGAACGAGAGCAAGCGATCACGTGTACAAGAAGTAACAGTCAATGCTGTTGTCATAACTGAGGCAGCAGTCATTTGTGACGCGTCAGTCCATCCCAACGAAGTCTTTCGGAACCGAATATATTTTATGCCGCTTCGTTTGGTCTAGCATTACAAGTTGAAGTCTCGTGCATACGCTATGCAAATTCTACTACTCAGGCCTCACTCCCTCATATGCGTTCTTCAGCAATTGAAGTAGTTTCTCTCGTTCCAAAGGAGCGGGATTGGGGTATGGGCTCTTCGCAGCGATGTCCGCAGCTTTTTCTAGATCTTCCTCCCTCATACCTAGCTGTTTCAAAGAGTATGGAGCACCATTGTCCCTGGCTAGGTCATACAGCGCCCTCGCAGCTGATACTTCTCCACCGAACACATTTGAAATTTTGGCCATCGCCTCTTCGGCGTACGGCGCGTTGTAGGCTGTCGCGTGTGGTAAGACTACAGTGTGGACTTCTGCGTGAGGCAGTCCAAAGCTACCACCGAGCTGTATATCGATTCGCAATCAGAAAATGAAAGACATCTGGTAGGAAAATTGACTTACGACATGGCACATCTTATGATGTAAAGACATGTTGACGGCGCCTAGACACGTTCCGCATGTCCAGGCACCATAAAGTGCATCACTCCTTGCTTCCTGGTTCTTCAGATCTTTGCTCAAGATAGGCAGTGCTTTAGAGAGACTCGAAATACCCTGAAGAGCTAGCACTTCTATGAGGGGACTGCATTCTTGCGCATATAATGCTTCTACAGCATGAGCTATTGCGTTCATTCCACTTGTTATAGTCATTTGAGCCGGTAGACCCATTGTCAGATCGACATCATATATAATTACTTGAGGAAGAACAGTCATTGTCTTCTGAGTCGACTTGACCCCGTCCTTCAGTTGTCCGAGAATTGTAGTTGTTTCCGAGCCAGAACTGTACAAGCCTCAGTACGCATTGCCGGATCACACACTCCGGTCAAGCTCACTATGTTGTAGGTACAGCAATCTGTTTGATCTTGCCATTGGAATGCAGGGCAAGCGCTTTTGCCAGTCCGACAGCTGAACCACCGCCGATAGCAATCTAAACGAGAGATATATCGATATATCGTCCTCAACAACGACGCCATGCAGCTAGACTCCTGACACTCACTGCACAATCAGCCGAAACCTTATTGGCGTATTTCAGAGCGTCTGCGGTGACATCCCCTGGTGTATGCATTGTTGCTTCCGCGTATATGCCAGCTACAAGCTCTTGAGGCAAGGCCTGCATGATTGCCTCTCCGTCGACTTTGCCACGCGGACCGGTAACGATAATTGCTCGCTTGCAGCCTAAACAATGAGGACTCGTCAAGTGATAGTATTTAGATTAATTAACTGTGCGAATTGGTCTAACCTAGTCGCTGTAGCTCTTCGGCAATAGCGGTTCTATCGCATGGGAATCAGCAACTTGCTAGTCGAGAAGTCTACGTTTTGGCAAGGAACTCGTACTTGGAGGTGCCACTCCCAAAGATGACTCGCGCTGGCAGAGCATTATGTACGAATGGCCGCATAACGATATAAGGTTAGCTGGGGTCCAACAGAAGGAAAGCAGCAATGCTCAAGGCTGATCGGTGGCACCGAAGAGCCGGAGTAAAGTGGGTCCGCGTCGCCACAACTTCGTCGGCCTGCTTGTTGCACTTGACCAAGCTCTCCAGCTTTCCGACAACAAAGGCTTCGACACTTTCACATCCATATCTACCCAGATATACTACCTGATCATGTCTTCAGGCTCTGACGACCCCCAGCAGCATTTTGGCGAGAAAAGAGTGGGGAAGGCCGTGAGAGAGGCTATCGAGCGTAAGCATACTGCCCAACGCAGATACCTACTTGCATAGTTGACGAAATACAAAACCTTACAGGTGGAGTAAGCTTCATGCGGTTGGGCCTTCCAATGCTTGAGCTAACCGCAATGCTAGGCTCCTGCTCGAGACCCGAAAGATCTCCCCAATTTGACCGATAGTAGGCTTCGCAAATAATGGAAGATGCGAACAGAGCTTTTACTGACTTTAGCACGTTTGTCAAAACACAGTGTCTCCGGAGAGCATCACGGACAATGTAATAGCCATCAACTCTGAAACAGCTAACCCACGTCTCAAGTTCGTCATGGAAGCGCTGGTCCGACATCTGCACAACTTTACGCGCGAAGTCAGCTTGACAGATAAAGAATGGATGTGAGTGTCGTTATGTCGCGAGCCCTTCAAATACTCACTTGTATCCCTGGATTGTTTTAGGATGGCACTCGAGTTCCTGACAAAGACAGGACAAACTTGCACCGATTTACGACAAGAGTTCATCCTGCTTAGCGACATATTTGGATGGTCTGCGCTAGTGGATTCGCTCAATCATCCTACGCCAAAGAACTCGACTGCCACAGAAGCCACGGTTCTTGGTCCTTTCTTCGTCGAAGATTCAAAAGATGTAAGCAGCTTAACCAGGGCCCCGCATTTAGACACGCCATCAGTCTGACTGGTTGTATCCACTTTCAGATACCTGTTGGAGGTGCTATAGCTTCCGAAGGCAAAGGAGAGTATATGTATGTATCTGGAAGAGTGCTAGATCTTGAAGTACGCTACCCAGTTGCGATACATCGCTAGCATAGCTCACCTTCCTCGTATGCAGGGCAACGGTGTAGCGAACTGCAAAATTGAGACCTGGGAAACGGATTTCGAAGGTTTATACGATACAGTGAGTGTCTTCTTGATCCCATCTGACCAAAAGCTGATAGTTTTGCACAGCAATACGCAGACCGCTCAGAGCCTGATTGCAGAGGAAGAATCACCACCGATTCCAATGGCAATTATGCCTTTAGAGGAGTTAGGCCCGTCGCATATCCCATACCAAACGATGTAAGGGTATTCGAGCTCGTTAGAATGGCTTTGGAGCTAACGGAACGTAATCAGGGACCGGTCGGCAAGCTTCTTCGCGAAATGGGTCGACACGTCTTCAGACCTGCTCATTTGCACATGATGCTGGAAGCGCCTGGGTTTGAAAAGCTCATCACAGCACTGTATCCCGAGGGAGATGAATACATCAAGTCGGATGCAGTATTCGGGTAAGTTATCGCGCAACAGCCGTGTGGAACTGGCTGACAGTCGACCCTACAGCGTTAAGAGCTCTCTGATATGCAAGCTGGAGGCTATATACGACAACGAGAAGGCAAAATCGTTAGGCTTTAAGTCAGGACCATATTGGGACCTGAAGTGGGATTTTGTGATTCTCACCGAGGAGCAAGCTGAGGCCGAAAAGCGCAAGAGCTTGCCAAATTTCTATCGTTTTGAGAAGCAATAAGCGTAATGGTTGACCATATCAGATTGCTGCATTCTAATTCTGGTCATCTCCAAGCATCACATTTCGGCGAAAGCCAAGTTGCATTGGTGATACATTGTATTGTTTATGCTTTGCTACATGCTATATTCCTTGACCACTATCCTTTTGTACAAGCTATACTGCTAAGTTGTTCAGTCGTATGTTGTTACATCCCTGCGACGCCAATTTTGCAATTTTTTCTTCGTCACGGGTTTCGGTTTCAATTGCCCGGATGACTGCCGTTGATGCCCTGGGCGGTTTATTCCTGCTCCCTCGTCAAGATCCTCCCATGGTCCGGTGCCTTCGTCGTTGCTCAACCTTGCTGCACCCAGGCGACGGTCTTCTCTTGTCGCGCGACTGCCACTGCCCCGGTCGCGTGCGGCATTCTGCACAACGTTGTTCTCCCGACTTTGCAAGATGCCACCGACAGACCAACCCTTTCCACGTCTGCCTATGATGGCATCGTTCATGCGAGGATTTTGCTCAGCCGTTTGTAACATCTCCTTATGGGCAGCTCTAACTCCAGAAACGTGAGCCTTCTTGATGTGACGTATCAAAGTCTGGATGAAAGTAGGGGGCGTGCCTGTTGAAGCGGAAGAGGATGAAGAGGTGTCGATAGTAGCCCGAGCTGACGGCACGCTGCGAGATTGACGAGGCCGATCAACAGCAGTTCCATTCATTGAAGTCATCTCGATGGCATCGCTATCGTCATCCTGTTTTTCTTTGCGTCTTCTTTTGCGTCTGAGCGAGTTTAAATTATCTCCCACGAATTGTCTTAGGTTTCGGTCTCCCCTATACTTGCTTGGAATGCTTACAGACCGAGTAGAGGTGTCGCCTGTTGCCTCGTCTTCAAGCGGTCTTTCGGCACCGTACATGCCTGCACCGATCCACCACCATACGCTGAACCAAGTCTGCCAGAGCAGGACCAGCCATGTAACTCTGTCCAGCCATCCATCATTGCCCACGCTCTGAGCCCCCCGGCTGATACCGACGAAGGCAAGAACCGTTCCCAAAATAGCCATTCCCAGAGCACATCCTCCAAAGACTGCAGTACTGCCAGAAGCATCCGCTTGGCCCCAAGCACGCTTACGAGCGATGTACAGGCCCCAGAAGAAGAGTGCACACGTATACAAGAGCGTCAGAGCACTGTTGCATACTGCACTTCCTGAGTCGAATATGTCTTGTTCACGTTGCGAGCTTAGAAGCGGTGAGAAGGAGAGAGCACAGCTTGTGAATGCCAGTGGAAGTAGTAGAATCATAAAGAGGCGAGTCTCGAGTTTTGACGGATATAGCAGTGTGAGAACGTGTATATGAGCAGCCTGTAAAGAGTGATCGATGAGCCTATTACCTTTGTTAGGGAGGGAGACAAGGTGTGACTCACATGGCAGAGGAAAACTACTGCTGCATTGAGAAGTAGCCACCAGACTTTCTTTGCTTCGCTCCAATTTGCGCTCGGGAAGGAGTATTGAAGATAGTCGAACATGTAGGGCCATTCTTGCGACCGAGCTCGACCACTAAGAGCGCATTCTAGCATCTGCCATACGATGGCGACGAATGAGATGAGACAGCCACCTGTAAGAAGGAAGTAGTTCATTTTGGATAGAGGTAGATGGTATCGAGTGGTGAAGAGTAGATGCAGCATGAGAACAATATGCAGTGCGCATACTGCCGACAAGACTAGAAGCTGGACGACCAGCGAGCGGGAATACGCTGGCTGAAGCGCAAGTAGAGGATTGCTAGGCGACGAAGTGACCACATCTCCAACTATTGTGCCGGGAGAGAGCGACATTGCGTGTTTCGGGGTCGACTATGTTGATTGAGATCGGTTCGAAGCAGCGCAGCCGTCTTTCGAGCGTAAGAAAGCGCGGTACGTAGCTAGCCTTCTGTCATTGAGATAGGCAGTAAGAGTCCATGCTCGCGGAGTTGTTGAGTCTGCAAGCTCTGGAAGAGAGAGCGGGTCGTGATGGCGAAAAGCAGAGAGCAGCTGAAATGCCGAAGCGGTTCTTGACCTTCAGCGCAATCGACACAATCAAACCTTGCAAGCTCGTGAAGCTGGCCAATGTCCTCGTCAGACAGCGGCAGTGAGCAGTCCGAAGATGGCGCTGGCGCCTTTGTAGCCAGCAGTCCCGGGCGCAATAAGCGCAAGGACGCTCCAGGTCTCGAGGACAACGATGGAGGCGCCGACGAGAATGAAGATGCTGGACAGGCAAAACGGCAACGGAGGACAGCAGGCAGCGATGCCGAAGATTCGGAGAACTCGACTTCGCTATCAGATCTGGACAGCGAAGGCGATACGCCGCTGCAAGAGCTGGTGAATGGCAATGTCCGCCTCAACAGTGGCGCTACAGCTGGCAAAGGCAGTAGGACCGTCTCAAGCAAGGCATCGGCTTCCACGAAGGCTCCAACCAAAGCTGGTGCAAGTACGAGGACTGTCCCGGATCACCAGCCAAGTTCGCCCCATGCAGAGCTACACCATCCGCCGGAAGACGAAGATGGTTCAGCTGCCAAACCGCTCGATGACAAGCAGCTGCAGGATGCGATAGCTGTTCAAGTCAAGCTCGAGGAAGGTCTCGAAGAAGCTGTAGCACCACCGCCAAGTATGCCAGTCGCTGATATGGTGAAAGGTCCTACCCTTGTTGACGACTCTATCGTGAATGAGGTGCGTGAATGTGAAGGGATGCATGTATTCTCGCTTCGCAACCTGACAATCTATTCGCAGGTCAAGCCTCGAGAGAGACCTGCTCAGCTAGAGGAGAGACTGGGGGTCATTCGATTCGTACCGGTCACATCCTCCCAGCCATCCTTGACGACATCTATCGTACTTACCGGACTCAAGAACATCTTCCAGCGCCAACTTCCAAAAATGCCGAGAGAGTACATCACGCGTTTGGTTTTCGACAGAAATCATTGGAGCGTAGCAATCGTGAAGAAAGGTTACCAGGTCGTTGGAGGTATTACGTACCGTCCTTTTGAGCAGAGAACATTCGGCGAGATTGTCTTTTGCGCAATCACCGGTACAGAACAAGTTCGAGTATGTAAACACAATATGTCTACAGTCACACAGTACCGTCTGACAGTTGCTGTTCTTAGGGATATGGCTCCCATCTGATGAATCATGTCAAGGATTGGGTGCGAAGTGCACATCCAGGTATCAAGCATTTCCTCACGTATGCCGACAACTATGCCTTTGGCTATTTCAAGAAGCAAGGTTTCACCAAGGAGGTCACTCTGCCTCGGCACTTATGGGCGGGATACATCAAAGATTATGAAGGTGCTACGATCATGCAGTGTACTATGCTACCGAAGATAAAGTATCTTGAAGCTGGTACACTACTCCTCAAGCAAAAGCAGCTTATTCTTCAAAAGATTCGGGAGCATTCAAACTCTCATATCGTACATAGTGGCCGTGCTTTGTTCGGAGATCGCACCAGGGTAGATCCGTCAGAAGTGCAAGCTCTCCGTGCGTGCCGCTTGGCAGTGGAATTGCATACAGACTGGTCAGCTAACCATGGTATTCTCAACAACAGGCGAAATTGGATGGTCACCAGAGATGGATGCTTTAACCAGACGACCTGAACGGGGACCTCAACATGCAATTATGCGACGTCTCCTGACTGATCTGCAGAATCATCCCGCTAGTTGGGCTTTTGCGAGGCCAGTCAATCCTGACGAGGTGAGTAGTCAGAAATGTATTTGAGTCGCCTTTGCTTACCCACCCTGTCCTTTATAGGTTCCGGAGTATTACAACACAGTCAAGACTCCAAGTAGGCACTCCCATCCGTATATCATTTCACCGAGTGCTAATGCAGATGGATTTCAGTGGACCTCGAGACCATGGAGAACAAGCTCAATGCCGGCAAGTATGACATGGGACCCCAGGAGGACGGTACGCCACGGACACCGCGGGAAGGCTTGGAGCTATTCCTGCAAGATACAGATCTTATCTGGTACAACTGTCGAATCTTCAACGCTGAGAGCAGTAACTACACGAAAAACGCGAACAAGCTGGAAAGGTTCCTAAAGGAACGCGTTCGATCATACACGACCGAAGAGTAATGGATAGACCTGGTGGACATGCAGCTTTGCGGACGAAGGTTAGATCGTAGTACAAAGTACCCTGTTGTTGTATACTTACGTGGTTTAGAGCATCGTGATGCGTGTCGGGTAATGTCAAAGCCGCCATGCACTTGTCGGCAAGTCACGAGACTTTCGGCTTGGGTTTCGATCGGCCATGCCTGTCAGAAAGCGCTTTCGGGCTCTCTTGCAGCTTGCCTTTGCTTTGTGCATCTGCTGTTTATCCTGTATGTCTGCTGGCCAGACCCTTCCATCATTGCTGCGACATGCAGCTGTGCGGACGTCAAATCGCCCGCAGCTCCGACTTGTCGGTCGGCATTCAAGAAGGCTTCTGTCAAGCAACTCTGCTCCAACAGCTTCTCCTACCTCGAAACGGATACAGACATGGCAAGCGGTACTTTTGGGAAGTCTAACAACAGTAGCACTGCAAGGCGTGCTGCTGTATGGCAATTCTCCGACAACGTCCACAAGTACCTCCAGCTCCGATCCGACCGCAAAAGGTGGAGTACGAAAGCTGGAAGGTGCACTAGAAGCTATACATGACGCAGGAATTGAGACTTCAATCGTCCACGATGTCCTTCAAGGATATTCAACTGCTCCGGGAACGAGCTACCCGCCTTCACTGCCGCTAGCCGTGGTGTACCCCACTAGCACTGAAGATGTGGTACGCATAGTCAATGCTTGCAGAGAAAGCAATGTTCGTAAGTGGCTCTTGACCCCATATATCAGCACGCCTCACGCCTTATGCTCATTGTGATTATCAGCTATCATTCCCATCAGTGGAAGAACTTCCTTAGAAGGCCAGACTCTGGCTGTCACCAAAAAAGGGTCCGCTATTCTGGTCTCTCTTGACAAGATGAACAATATTATTGAAGTCAACGAGATGAATGGCGATGCTGTAGTACAAGCAGTAAGCTCACGCACAAGTCCGAGTCTCAGAGCATTGGTTGACTGGCTTGCAGGGTGTTCAATGGGAGGCCTTGAACGAGCATCTAGCAGATCAAGACATACCCTTGTTCTTCCCAATTGAGTAAGTCTATTTGTCTAGCTTTACGTATCAGTACTGACCAATATCATAGTCCAGGCCCAGGAGCAGCTTTCGGAGGCAGTAAGTACGCATGCCAATAGACACTCCGCTGGCTATTAACATTCTTCCAATAGTGATTGGCTGTGGTGGATCGGGAACCGCTGCCGTTCGCTTTGGAAGCATGAAAGGTGAATACATTGTCAATGCCACAGTAGTACTACCGTCTGGTCAAGTCATCAAGACGCGTTCGCGAGCTCGAAAGAGCGCAATGGGATGGGACACAACGAAACTGTTTATTGGAGCTGAAGGGTGAGCCAGCTGGATATCCGCATACTAAATCCCATGCTGACCGGGAAGTCTTCACAGGACTCTCGGTATCGTCACTGAGTGTACAGTACGACTCGCACCGAGGCTACCGATCAGAGTCGCGACGACTTCCTTCCCTACTGTCGGCGATGCAGTTCGTACTGTGGTCGAATTGCTCAATAAGGGTGTTCAGGTGACCTGCGTGGAGCTCCTCGACGGTGTTACGATGAAAGCTATCAACCTGTCTGGGCAGATGTCTCACGCTTACCCTGAAAGACCGCATTTGTTCAGTAAGCTACAGAGTATCGAGCTATTCCGTGCCCAGGATGACTAAAAAAGAGCCCTCTACAGTCAAATTCTCTGGTGGACCAGGCTCAATGTCAGATAATATAAGTCTCACGAATGATATCTTACGAAAGCATAGAGGGGAGAAGCTTACAATCGCCAAAGATGAAGCCGAGAACGAAGAAATCTGGCAAGCTAGAAAAGGACTTTTCTTCTCTCAACAATTACTTGTACCGGGCTGCAAAGTCTACATCACAGACGCTTGTGTACCGCTCTCCAAACTTCCAGAGCTTGTTGAAGAAACTGCAAAAGACATAGAAGCGAGTGGGTTCATCGCGCCTATACTCGGGCATTCGGGTGACGGAAACGTGAGTTCTCTTCCTCGCTGACAGGCCATTCTTGCTCCTTCCACCATTTTATTGCTGACTTCATTTTTTTGATCGTCGTCTAGATTCAGTGAGTACTTGCCGGAAGAGACATGACCGTGGTGAAATTGAATGAGGACGCTGATCGAAACGCTTTCTTTGCAGTGCCGCCATTCTATACGAGCCAGATAGGCCATACGCTGATGTCAAAGCCTTGGCGCGACGTATCAGTGCCCGTGCTATCAGCCTCGAAGGTACAGCTTCTGGCGAGCATGGAGTGGTGAGCAGGCTTTTGGATGTCCCTTATTTCGGCAAAAGCCAGGTGATTTATGACTGAAATTCAACGTATCTTTGTCTTTGTTACAGGGGCAATCCAAAATTGAGTTTATGGAACAAGAGCTTGGGAAAGAGACAGTTGACTTGATGCGAACTATCAAAAGGACACTAGATCCACAGGATCTGTTCAAGTGAGTCTCATCTCGTCCCTGCCTCGACAGGGCTGTACAAGCGTATTCTGATTTCTTCTAAATACTTCATCAGCCCTGGCAAGTTACTCCCGGAAGCTGAATCGAAGCCGCAGTAAGATCAATAACACAAATTTGCCTGCAACGAACACTGGTGCTATGGTGTGACAATAGATGCTATTCGACTATCAAATGCTGTGAAAGAGCATTTCCGTAAAAAGAAACAACACAGACCTGAGGTGGATCACGACTAATAACTACAATGATGACGAAATAGAGAGGTGAAACGGCGTATTACAATGAAACGTTCATAGCTTTTGCCTCTACCCTGAAACAGCTGACTAGCATACAGTGTGGCTTGTCATGGAAGTTTCATGAAGGTCATTTTGAACGTGTTTCAACGTAACCAGTGTGTCTCTTTTGCACCAGCTTATTGGGAGCCACATTATATAGTGCATATAGATTGCTTTACATCAAGCCCTGTTGAAAGAGAAGAGGATCAAGTGCTCAGTGATCAGTGATGAACGACACAAATTGCGAAATGGAGGTCCCCAAGCTTTGTAGAGACTCACAACTGATGATATGTTTCCTCGCAGTATAATATCAGAAACGCTGCTTAAAACAGCTCGCATATTTTCTTGATCGATAGCGGTACACTGTTGACAGGAGAAACAAAGAACGGTATCAGCTTTTGCGCCTTCAACATGTGTAGATATCTCCGAGAGCAAGGATACTACGAAATTAGACTTACCATATGTGGGTATATTCGCTTATTACGAATAGCAGAATCTTTTACTTGCGGTGATTTAACAACATCCAAGAATAATTTTTCGATGAATTTAAAAACAATTTTCCATTCTGTTGGATCACCATTAAATTCAGGATAATATTCATTTATCATATTGACTTTTAAACCTGAACGGCATTTTTTCCTCAATAGATCTGCTTTATTCAGGAAGAGTATTACCGATATTGATTTGAAAAATGGTGATGTTACTATACTATGATAGAGGACCAAAGCTTCGGACATTCGATTCTGCGAGGATTTAGTTGCACGTTAGAGGGAATAATGTAGAAGCCAGAATGTAAGAGTGGTGGTACCTGCACTCACTATGCTTTCGTCTTCTCGTAGCATCATGTTGTATTCGTTTAAAGCGACGACGTATAGCAGACATGTTACTGTGAGTAATGCCGGCGAGAGTGTCAGCTTGAGAATGACTCGCGACGGGTCTTGTTATTGAAAGGGACTGACCATTATCGAAGCAATGACTAAGTAAGTGGAAAAGCAAGACAAATGTAATCAGCTCGGATGTTCCCGATCAACTCAACAGAAGCAGTCCAAGGTAAGCGACTCACAGCCATTTCCTCCTTTCGTTTCTTTGACCACCTACATCCACCACATCGAATTTCCTATCATTTTTAATAAAGCTAGTAACTGAAACACCTGTAGTTTTTACTCTAGCTTTTAAAACATCCATGTAATTAGGTTTCCAGTTTTTTTCACCTATCCTCAAAGCATTATCTAAGAAATATTCTGCAGAATCATTCAATTGAAATTCATTTGATCTTGTTCTTACTGTTTCTTGAACATTTTCATCTGACCATATTGAAGTTATTGCTTCTAATACTCCTGGCAATAATTCTCCTGTTTTTGAATCTATACCTACTGAACCATATTCATTCTCTAATGAGACTATGAAATTGGCGGATGATTTGAGTGTTGGATCAGCGAGTGGAATTCCCAACAAAAGCATGTTGTCTAGGATGACTTGGAGTGAGGAAATCATGTTCGTCCGGCATACGTCGGCTGTACAGAGAGGGAGAGAAAGGAAGGGAGCGACATTAGCAAGACATCCAAAACACGCTGCAAACTTACTGGTAGGGTTTTACATACTGAACTGCTCAGCCTCTTCCTCAGTCGGAGGGACGCCTTCGATATATCTCATCTGGGTTTTGATCGTCGTCTTCCCACTCTCTCCAGCGCCGAGCAACAGCAATTTGATGTCGTTCTTTTCAGCGTTTGCATCTTGCTTGAGCTTTGCGTCTGGTTAAGCGTATGAGGCGTCAGCACAAAGTGTGTGGTCTAGCAATGCGACCGACCCAAGAGCAGTGACCTATTTTGACAGGCAGTCGAACGCGGGCCGTTCCATTCACACTCACCTATAGAGCTAGAGCGAGCATCCTCGTCTGTCTTCTCTTTCGACTGTAGACAGCCCATTCTGTAGCAATTGCAGTGTATATGTAAATCTGCGCTGACTGTAGTTGGCTGCGATGGCCCAGCCGCGTTTGAGCGAGCCTTGGATGCGGTGTATAGACGGGGGGATGAATAGAGAATGGCAGAAGAGAACAGTAGAGAGAGGCAAAAGGGTGTAAGTCGAATATGCGCCTTACTGTACCTAAGTGTGCTTGAACTAGTAGACCATCCACAGCAGATACCAAGCTCGACTTACGCGAGTACAGTGGATACGTAGATGGAGCAGTGTCGATGGAAGAGAAGAGCAGAGCATGCAAGGACGTGGATAGTGGATCTGTGCAGTCAAGCGAGCGGAGGAGCTAGACTGGTAGACCTCGCAGGCTGATTCCAAGCTGACCTCGGAGATCTAGTAGATCCAATGCATGGCTCTGTTCGCATCGTTTCAAGAGCTGCAGTTTCAGGAACTCGCAAACAGTCAACAGCGAGCATATTGAGCATGACCTCTTTTATTGACAACTCGGGAATCCCGTCGCTCTCTGGCCGCTTTGTGCATTGTCGCTTGTTTGGTCAATGGTCAGACCGTCATCTCTACTGTCCAGTCCATGGCCAGTCTCCTCCACGCCGCACCCTGCGGCAGGCAATGGCTGGCATAACATAGGCATTCTTGCTGCACGAGTGACTGAATCGATGCAAAGACGATGCTATGTAGCAAGGTCTATCTTGCTTCAAGCTCAAAGCTGATCGATTCAAGCTGGCCAGCCGCACAAGTCCATGGAATGTGCACTGATGAAGCAACTGCCAGAGGAGCAGACATGTCCATCAGATCTGACATGCAGCTTCAACCAACTCCCTAGACTTGTAGTATATCCCGCCCTGCTCGCCTGGTGGACGATATCGATGTGGCTGTCGATGCTTGCTACTGCTGTGACATCGTGCGTTCTTTCCTTCTTCCACTCTCGCAACACATCAGACAACAATAATATCAACCATGAGCGACAACACAGCACAGCAACCAGGCCTAGTCACCGGCCACGCCAAGCTGTGAGTCTCGCACAGTCTGGCCAACAGAGACTACCCAACTACTGACGATGGTGGCGACCCTCCATTTCCAGCGCTGGGGGAGTCGTAGAAGCAGCATTTGGCAATCTGACAGGCAATACAAACCTCCAGTCAGCAGGAGAGCAGTTGAAGCAAGGCGGTATCTCCGAGCTCAAAGCATATCAAGAGCAGAACCCACCTTCTGCTGCTGGCAATGATGGTATTGCTGGAAAGCTGGAAGAACGCGTAGGCGCTGCTGTAGGATGCGAAGGTATGGTCAGTGATGCCCAAGGATCATCGACTGCTACTACTGGCTCCTCCGGCACTATCAACCCCGGTGACAAGGTCACTCCCTCCAACATGGGAGGCATGCAGCAGCCTGGCCATGGAGTGAGTCCATCCATCGCTATCGCCACTGCCGTCATTCGTAGACCATTCAGGCTGATGCGAGGTTCTATCTGCAGACTGGCGGCGCAACACCTGGTGTGTAGTGGAAACTGACTGCACATGCAATGTGATTGCTAACTCATCAATTAACAGGCGCCGGCTCCCAAAGCGATGCTCCAGGCTCGCGTCTCGTCTAGAAGAAGCGGGCAGTGAAGAAGGTTGAGCATAGTTTTAGAATAGTTGAACCTCTGAAATACATCATGCAATGTAGCACCTCTTTCATACTCATTGTCTGTCATGCCCGCCTAATTGCTTCTTGCCATTGTCAAGTCCGCCTCATTTGGCTCCAACGCTCTTTGACGCCCTCCAACTCGACCTTTTATCCTCCATCAGGTCAAAGCAGCAAATCCACCGCACTAGATACATATCCTCTACCCGCACATCCAAATACACAGCTTTCAAATAAAGCAGCAAGGCGCATGTCACAACCCACCTCTGGAAGGGCGACACCCCAATCAGCAGCACAATCAGCATCAGCCGCACAATCAGCTGCGAGCCAGCAGAAGATTGACAAGAGGCCTGCTCTAGCTGGTGCAAAGACCACTCAGAGGTTAGTCGCGTGCAGTCTCTGATCATCAGCCTCAGTGTTCTTGCTCTGCGCGTTGCTCTTCGTCTGCTGTGGGCCATCAGAATCCATGGCGACGTGAAAATTAACCCAGGTCCACGCTGGGCATGCGAGAGAGTGCGCAGACGGGACACAGAGCGCGAACACTGCGCTATAGTGATATGCCACAACTCCACGCTGACTGCTTTGTTTTCCTGCTTTCCCTCGCTCTCTGCCGCTCCCTCAAACGCGGTCCTCTGTCACCGTATCGCTCTTCAACAACCCGCACTCCTCAATTATAGGAAGGGAGTCGCTAAAGCACAAGCCAAGTTCGAGCCTTCAGGTGTGTAATACACGCTCTCTTGTTCCAGCCAACTCTACTTTGTTTAACAATCGCTGACCTTTCTTTGTAATCCTTCATTATTGTGTCCAGTCTTCAGAGACGATCTCATCCGCTCTATCTCTGCGGTAGATAGTAAAGATTATGAAGGATATACCAAATTATTGGAAAATCTAGCAAACGAATTAGACTTCCGAAAATATGAAGCACAATTATTTGAACTGTTGATTCTAGGTAGATTATTAGCTCCAGGTGGTAATTTATCACTAGAAGGTGAAGAATGTCCTCTTTCGGTTGTTGGAAGGGATATTAGTGAAGTTAGAGAGATTGCTGGTGTTTTTGAGAAACTTATCAGAAGGTGTGTATTTACTCTTCAAAGTTTTTGGATGGCTCCCTATCCTCTCTTATCGTTGTGCTTTCAATCCGTATTGACGCATTCCCTTCCGTACGACCAGATACAAATACCTTCAACGACCTCTCGAGTCAAGCTCCCTTCCTAGCATTCTGGTGAGTCTCAAATCAATCTGTCTAAGTTCGCCCCATCATTCTGACTTGCATCCACCTCCCACAGCAAAATGCCAACAAACTAGACAAGCCAGCAACTGCTGCTCCTACCGCAAGTGCCCCAACTCTAGCCGTTCCAGGTCTAGATGGCGATTTTATAACACCAGGAGAGGGCAATGCCATATCAGGCACTTCGACTCCTGTCTCTGCCACCAGAGGCTCGCTAGCACTGCCAACTCACCCACGACCCGCAGTTGAGAAGCTCGCCGCTTTCACAGCCGTCATGATTACATCTGGGTTAGGTATCAACCCAGCTGTTTTAAGCAGCATGAAACGTGATCACCTAGTAAAAGATGGAACATCTCTAGCTTTCCTTACTGCTTTCTTAAAATCTTATTTAGCTCCAGTATCAACAGGATCAGGATGCGGTGAAACTGTAGATTCTTTATCTAGCATGTTAAGAAAATTAAATTTAGCAGATCTATTAGATTTCTTCCCACTACAAAAGAGATCTATTACGGAATTACAAAAGGAATTCAAAGAGAAAAAAGTTGATCCTAAAATTACGGAATGGTACCTCAAATTAGTAGAAACTTGGAAAAACAATGCTGTTTTGAGAAAGCTGGAAGAACTTACTGATGATTCTGGACAAGGAAGAGCAAGCAATGAAGAGGTGAGCAAATAACTCACACCTCTTTCGAATTTACTCTGCTTACTTTAGAGCTGACCATGCTTACCCCTTTTCACATTTGTCTTGATTCACTGACTATTTACAAATAGCTCATCAACTACCTCTCTACCGAAGCAAAACCAGCCACAAACATGGCAGACGCAGACTTTATCGTTCTCGTTTGGCAAGGTCTCATGTCCAACATGACAGCTATGACTGAAGAGAAGGAAGAAAAGCAAGTCAAGGAAGTCGTGCTCAATTGGGTCAAGGTGAGTCTTGCAGTCGCTTGCCTGAGATTTACTTCTTATTTAGTACTATGAAATCTGATTCGCTCTTTCTAATCTACAGACTACAGATAGTGTCCTTGCTGAGTTCACGAAGGGTGCACGAACGGAGATTGCTTTGATGTGAGTCCTATTGATGGGCATTTGGCTGTATAAAGGGGCGTGTACTGATACGGTGTATCACAATCCGCAGTAATGCCATCCAACTCTACATCTACAATAACACTCATCTCCTCTCAATCTTCCCCAAGATGATTCAAATTCTCTACAATGATGATATTCTTTCATCTGCAGCTATCTTCTACTGGTTCGAAAAAGGCGCAAAAGGACAAGGAAAACAATCTATGCTTAAAGTTATGGAACCTCTCGTCAAAGCTATTAGAGAGGCAGAGGAGAGTGACGATGATGAGGAATAGAGGAAAAAGCTATAGATGCCACCGTCTGCTCTGAGCATCGATGTAGCGTAGCTTAGCTAGATTATAATATGCTAGGCAATTTCGTAATGCATTCGTATGAAATTTTGCTTACATGCTCAGCGTCAAGGTCAAAGTGGGCTGCTTTCGTGTACACAGCTCCATCCGTTTTTCAGAACGTCAGGCGTAGACTCAATATTGCGCAATGTCAGGATGATAGATAATGTAAAAGGATTTAACCGTGTTTCAGCGCGGAGAGACTGTCAACCGCTAATACGTGGACTAATGCTACAAGATAAGTTAAGAGTATCATGGATCTTTCGGGCTGTTCTCGACAGCATCAGACTGGGTTCAGATTGTTTGCATAGTCGTTAAGATCGTATGCTTTCTCAATCGACTCTTTAGACACTAGAATTGGGGTTGAGGCCATCACTGTTCTCCATTGTAGACGACAAGAAGACGCTCAGTATACAATCCAATCGCTATCAACGACAAAGACATAACTGAATCTGACACTCACGCAATGTTTTGGCCGAAACTCTTGTCCTCATGGGGAATAGCAGAGCCAGCGGCATTGTCAGCCTTGCCCTTGAGGTGGTCGTGCTGGATTTCCGTGTTGGACTTGAATGCGTCTGGCTTCATTGCATCGCTGAGCTTGTCCCCAGCTCCTTGTCGGTAACCATCAGAGGCGTGGCCTGTGTTGTCACCGGAGAGTTCTCCGATATGACCGGTGTGAGTGGTATTGTGAGTGTGATGGCCATCATGGGTGTGAGAGGAGCCTCCGGGTGTAACGACTGTAGTTGGAGGTAACATGGGAGAAAGAAGAGGAGTATAAGTGAGGACTAACACTTATATCACAATGAAACATGCAAGACGTAAGCCTTACGATCCTTGATCTTCTGAACAAAACCTTTGTGCTCTTCAGGCTGGACATGGGAGCCTACATTGTCTGCCTTGCCTGCGGTATAATCCTTGGCAATCTGAGAGTCGCTCTTCATGGAGTCAGGGACAATAGCAGCTCGAGCAGCATCAAGTGGACCTTGTCGACCTGTGTCGCCAACGTGATGATCACTATGCGTATCCTTGCCTGGTGTAATGGCTGAAAGCACAGTGTCGTTAACGCGCTGGCCTGCCGATAGAAGGCGATACCAAGATGTACTCACAATCCATGAGATCCTGAGTTGTGGACTTGGTTCCTTGAGGCTGAACGTACGAGCCGACGTTATCTGCTTTACCGCGAGTGTGATCCTTTGCAACCTGAGAGTCGCTCTTCATGGAGTCAGGAACAATAGCAGCTCGAGCAGCATCAAGTGGACCTTGTCGACCTGTATCGCCAACGTGATGTTCACGATGGGCATCATTGCCGGGTGTGACGGCTGAAAGGCACAATCTCGTCAATATGCTAGTGTAACGATGGATGACGAAGTACCATTGAGTGAACTTACCATCAATGACCTTCTGAGTTGGAGACTTGTGGCTCTCAGGCTGAATCTGGCTAGCGAGCTTGTCAGTCTTGCCTGCCATATTGTCGCCAACTCGTTCGGTGAGGGGCTTCTGAGAGTCAGGCTTTACAGCAGCCTGTAGGATTACAGGAGGTTAACGTCAGTGTCACACATGGAATGCACATACATAGCCTCAGCGACTCACCATGATCTTATCGGAAGGGGTCTGTCTGAAGTTGTCTGCCATTGTGTTAGTAGTAGTAGTAGTAGTTTGTAGTGTATGTGATTGATTCTTGTACTGGTGTATGGATGTGATAAGAAGGGAGACAAGCCAGAGAGAGAGCAAACATGTTCTTTTATAGACGGTCGCGTAGCCAAGAATGACGTCTTGTACATGCTCTCCCTGTTTGCGGGACGGACACGACCATCCTTTGAACCTCAGACCCAAAGTCGACGTCACGATGATAATACGGCGGTGCTCCATACATCCCTCATGTGACAATGAAGACGTGGACCGTTCCAGAAGGCTCTAGGATATTGTTCCCTCATCTGACAGGTTTGGGATGTAGGATGGAAGCGGAAGGGAGGGATTGGAAGGATGTTGTACCTTGGCCGAGGTTCAACGGACTTTCCCCTTCTAAATTTTAATCTTGCACAGCACCCAATGACGCCTGCATGTGGAGGAAGTCCTGAACCTCTTCCTTTCTACTCGAAGAAATCGTCGGTGTCGTTGTCGGCATGTTCAGCTTCAGGCGAGACTTTGCCAGTTACTTTCATCTCCTTGCTCTTGTTTTTACCAGCTGGGCTCTTGCGGGACTTTTGAGAAGTAGAGCTTGCAGGAGCTTTTGACCTTTGAGGTGTACCTTCAATGTCACCTCTTTCTAATCTAGCCTTTACTACAGCTCTCCAGTAGCTACGGACCTCGTCTGGCTTTCGCGCAGGTGGCGTGCCAGCTGTGTAGACTTCCAAGGCTGCATCTGGTGTAGCAGAAGCTGGAACCTCTGACAGTACTGGCAGATCACCAAACTCGACATAGTCACCTGCAGGATACAGCGCTACGTATTTGAAATTAGGCGGCAAGACCTGCGACAACACGACGAAAGGTTGTCAGCGAGGTCGGTGCGTGTAGTAGGATGCAGAAGGAGACGCACAACGCCATACCAAGCGTCTATCAGAGCTTGCTGACGCTTGTTCTCGACTTCAGCTTTTTCTTTCGCGAGAGCATTGTTTGCCTTGCGAGCAGTCTTGCTATCATCATCTTTGGGCAATGCATCCAACTGCGCTTGTACAGCAGCGAGCTCTCGTTCTGCCTGTTTGAGTTTCCTTGTAGATTTCTGGAACTCTACATGTCGCAACATCTTGTACTTGTCCTCCTTTGCGCTTTTCTTGTTTTTCGACTTGGGTTTTGCAGACGTCTCGTTTGCAGATTCTGTTCCATTTTGCTTGACTGCATCGTCGTCTACCACAGCAGCAGGATGAGCGGCGCTAGCTGAGGCCACAGTACCGTTGGAGGTCTCTTGCTCGCCTCTTCGTTGCTGCTCTTCTCCTATCAGACTTTTCAGGCTCTCTATTCTGCGCTCAGTCTCCACGCGAAGAGTCGCATTGAGCTTGTCGCTCCTGCTAACCAGACGCTGTGCTTGTCGGAGCTCCGACTTGAGTTTGGAAATGGAAATGGTTCCGGACATTGTGTTGCTTTGGGACCTCTCAGGTCGGGAATGCTGCTGGTGCAGAGCTGACCTCGACGAAATCTGCAGCCTCGACAAAACTTCCGAGGACGAAAATGATGGTCACGTGCCCAGAGACTACCATCTTCTGTAAATGACAAGTTACATGCCAATTTCGCTAGCTCCCTCTAAACGTGTAGATCCACGTAGCACGAGATCGTTACATCACACAGCTATACTACATCTAATGCGAATGGTTTCTACTGGAGTGGCTTGGCTAAATGGTGAGTGACCGCCCGGTCCAAACTGTTTCAGTATCTTTGGTGCACATGAACTATCTTCCCGGAGCAGACTATTGCCAGAGCTATCCTCATGTTGCACTCATTCCTTTTGCACCGACTTATGCTATCGTATCCAGATCGCTAACCCGGACCCAGGTTACCTTCGCTTCTCCTCTGACGAGCGAGCCAAGGGCAGAACAGCGATGGGAATCGTATGACGACCTTCCTGACGTTTGAGTACTCATAGCCTGTCAAGGACTGAAGGAGTGTTTGGAGATTGTTTCGTGAAGGCCAGATGATAGAGATTGACGTGGTAGCCGCTCCAATAAGGAGTGTTGCGTTCCTGGGAGCTTCGCCATACCTGTCTTAGACCTGTCTGTATTAGATTAAGACCCTCGCAGTAGGCTTTTCCTTGGTGACAGGCTTGACTTCTTTCAGGGATGAAGTGCTGGGTATTGGATTTGCCAGACTCTTTGGAACGGCTTCTTCAAGTGTCCGAGGGTGTTTCGGTACGACTAGCGCAGTGGGTGACGTCTCCGCGGCTTCGTTGAGTACTGTACGATATAACTCTCAAAATCGACAGCCCTTCTGAAACTAGTGCATAGCAACAACTTACTATGCTCGATGTCGGCCAATTCCTGCCTTTCAGCCTCGAGATCGCGCTCCTCTTTCTTGCGGCCAAAGAGAGTCTCTCTCCACGTAATGCTTTTCGACGGCTTGCTTTCAGTCACGTCTTGTCGTTTGATGATGCCGACTCTCTCATACTCCTTCACAAGTTGTTGCTGACTTAGGTTCTCACCGGCAAGCAAGCGAGCCAGGAGATCTCTCAGAACAGACAATTGTGCAGCATGCTTGTCTTCAAGGAGCCGCGCGTCGTCTTTTGCATTGCGAACGTTGATTGCGAGTGACGAGACTGCCGAGAAGAGCAGGATGGGAAAGATGTAGGTACCCCTCAGCCGCCACGACCTGGACGCTCGAGGTTTGCCGGCGGCGGTGGATTGCCATCTGGCGGTATTCGCGGCGATCCGAGCAAGACGAGCACCAGACCTGAGCATGTTGAGTGTCATCAGTTGTGTGAAATGGGCACAGTAAGCAAGAGTTGTGTCAAAGGCAAGAGATGTCGGTTCCGATCACCCTCCATTATCGCACTTCCGAGATCCTGCAAACGTGTTGCATTGCACCACAGCATCACAACACTGCAAAGACACCATGAGTTGACGCACACTTCTCACTGCACGATGACCATGTCGCATCCTCCACGACTGTAGATGCGCGCTGGTGCGCCATGAACAGTTCCCAACCGCAACAGCAGCCACCTCAAGCGGGCCATGGCTTGGGTGCTCTGCCTGACAGAACGCTTCTCACGCCATATGTCCTGGAACCACCTCCATGGCGTGCGCCTCTGATTGCGAACAAGTCGCCAGCTCTCTACCCCGACTTCTTCCCTGGAGCAACTGCTCTGTACCCGCAACCCGCAACGCAATCGGCAGGCCATGTCCCAGGCATATCTCGAGACAGCTCTGCAGCTGCTTCCGGAAGTCAGTTTACGCCCGTCGCTGGAGTGACTGCGAGCAAGGAGGACGAGCTCAACGAGACAGTTGCAAAGCTTGGTTTTGTGAATAGGGCAGTCGTGCAGGTATGGGACAGCCATTTCGGTACAGTGTGATAGGCGACAAGCGCAGCTGACGATACTACCCAACAGACCGAGAACTTTTCTGCACATTCTTTAATTCACAACAAGCTGCACAACGGACCGTCCATCCATGCCTTGGGCAAGATTATCCAACGGGTGCTCGAACGTCAGAATACAGACGAGAACCTACTACCAAATCCAGGGTAGGTTATAGCATAATCCACGAGCACGGGAGTTTACCGAGCTACCGGCTAAAGCATGTTTCCACCAGGCCATGGACATACAAAGCGCCTTCCAGAGTCGTCTACAATGCGAGCCGCCTCGAAGGGTGGTACGCAGACCTGGCCAATCCATCGGTACCGCTGAGCAAGCTTGCCAAGAATATTCCTAGCGCCCCTTCTTCTTCAGCGCAAAGCATCATATCTACAGGCACAGGGACGTACACCGGTTCTCCTGCAGCGGCGGCTCTTCCAACCAGCGGAAGCAAGCTATCTGGTTCCGCATTAGACAAAAATCTGGACATGCTGATCACAAGGCAGGTTCCTTTGGACCGGGCATTGTGGTTTCTTCAAGCTGTCGGCCAGAACGATATCGCACAGCTGAGCAAATCGAAGAACCTGCAAATTCACCCGACTTTATCGTATTCTGCCGACTTTACGTTCGCACTCGTCGAAAATCTGAAGCGTCAGATCGCAGAAGCCGTCCTTCCGTTAACGCAAACAGCCGGATCTAGTCGCCTCTTGCCTGGGATGAGCGTTAAAGGGCGACCTCGCAACATTTTGGCAGAGGAGCAAGGCAAAGATCGATGGATGGCAAAGTGGAACTACACTCTGGCACTCCTGTCAGCCTCCCTCGACGAATCAATGCACGACAGACAGCGGCTTTGCTCTCTCCTCTTACAAAATTTACAACCGCAGACTCGTGTCCAAATGCTCTGGTGGCTTTCCGTTATATTGCAAACCACCATTGACGATATGCTCGGAACAGCTTGGATGAGCAAAGCCTTGGTAGTGATCCTCGTCGACTGGCTCAAATCTATCGAGGCGACGTCAACGGAAGAAGACGGCACTTCTGCGAAATGTAAAGAAATGGGACAAAGCTTGTTACGACATATCTGGCTCACAGACTCAGAGATGTTCCTCATACCTCAGCTGTGGTCGCGGAAGGCAGATGCCTCTCAGCTAAAGGCAATGCTTGGCATGGGATCAGCCGAGAGCATAGGCGACGACCTAGTTCTCTGGCAAGATATTGAACAAAGAGCATGCATCTTACTCTGCAGGAAACCTCCCCGTAACGATCCCTCTAAGATGCTAGAAAATGCGGCTTCTACAAGAATCACTTCAGTGAAGCATAGCCTACTGTCAGATCACTGGACCGTCGACGCTCCACGCATTATACGGATACTAGATCGGTGGGAAGACAATTGCTCCGTACAGAAGCTCACCGAAGATCTGATACAAGCCACGAGATCTACACCCACGACCACTAACGAAAGAAGCAGTAGTGGGCGCCAAGGCGGGGACAGTGGATTGAGCTTGCATCCTGAGGTTGTCAAGTTGATGCTCATGTGGGCAACCACAATAACGCGTCGCGGCAATTATCGGACCTACCTGTCTGCTTCTGTTCTGCGTCTCTATGCTGGACTTCCGTATCGCTCGATGAACCAGTCTCATCGCTCTGGGTATACAACTCCGGAAGACGAGCCCGGCCTCAATATGGATCGTTTTGAAAACCTGCAGAATTCCATCATGGATTGGATAGATTGTCAAGAGGAGCATTTATCCAAACAAGCACACACTTATCCTCATGTTAACTGGACGTCGCATGAAGCTACGCTTTCCATGTGTCAGATCCTTCTAAGTAACGGGATTTTCGAAATATCGGGTCTCGTTCAAAAAGTGATTGCTCGTGGACAAGACGTAAACAATGCCAGCAACGACGGAATTTACGCTCAAATTCTACGAGAATATGGTGGATACAGCACAAAGCTCGCGTTGCGTTGGCAAATGGCGCGCGTCAGCGTTTCTGGACGGGCTCTTGCCGAAACCGCTTCCAACGGGGATATAATTGATAGATGCCGAAGGCATTTACAGCCCCTCCTACAGCGACTAGAGAGCGATACCAGACAGCATCGCGACAAAGCGTTCTCCTTGGACCTTCAACCCATCAAGGCGACATTCCAGTGTTTGTCTGTAATGAAAAGGGCTTGGACAATTACCGATTGGCTCATACCCACCATCTACAATGCACTGCATCTGAACACAGAGTCAGTCACATACAGCCTGGGAGTATGCTGTATGTGTATAACGAAGACTGACTGTAATTACCGTTTTTTTAGCCGACACCTTGAGGTCTCGACAGCCCTGTCACTGCTGGTCCTACTTGAAACGGTGGAGGCATATGAAGCGGAAGCATATTTCCTCAACATTATCCTTCAGGACTTCACCACAAATCTTCAGCTCTTGCAGGCCCTCGTATCTGTGCATCGAGTCAATAGATTGATATTTGCGGCCTTGGCGGATTTGCCGGCCTACGCCTCAGCTTTAGTCTCCTCCTGCAAAAACCTGAGTCACGAGCAGATACCCAACACATTCATTCTTGCCGAACTGGCGACGTGCGGGATATATGGCCATCTCACCGTCCCGCAGCTCCTCACTTTCCGACGCAGTTTGCACACTTGGCAGAAACAGCCCCGGCTTCCGGTACTGCTGTCTAGCATGTTATCACCACCCGAAAACGACAACGCAGGGCGCGATATTTCGACAGAGGTGCTTGAGTGTGTCAAGAATTTCTGTTACTTGTATACACTCTCACCTCATCCACCTCAAATTCTCGAGCAAACACTCGTTAATCTTCTCTCTATCTGCGGAGCGCCGCTAGATCTTGTTGGGATCGTCCTCCCTGTCGTTCTGCAACATTTATCAGAAGTCACACAAGAGACCAACAATGTAGCTGCCTTGAGGGAGCTCTGCCTGGCGATTGCCGAAATGCCCGCTCCTCTAAGAGCCAGGCCGCCTGATGTTGGTGAACATTCACCGTCTGAACTAGTCCTCAAGGCTTTCACGGATGTCCACGCTGTTTTTCTGCAACACCTCATCATCGACAATGTTATCAGTGTCGAGCGAGTGCTTCAGGTTATCTGCGCTCCTATGCTCAAGAATTGTACCGAGTTTGCGGCCTTCAACGAAATTTTACCCGTTCTTCTAGGTCTCCTGACCGATCTGCTCATCAAAAGCGGCGGCGATGACGATCAAGATTGGCGTATATGCGCAGCCAGAGTAGATCTCTACCGGCCGCAGTCATTTCCTGCTCTTTACAGCATCGTGCAGCAGCTATCCGATTTGACATGCTTCGAACACAGTGCTACACGGCGGAAACAGCTAGATGAGGTTTGTCAGGGCATTCTTGCACAGCCGAACTTCCAGATGGCCTTCATGAGATACCTTCACAAGAAGATGAACCCGAGTAGTGTTCAAGAGGGTTCAAAGACAGAGGCCCACCTTCTCGTATGGGACGCTCTGTCTAGCCTGACATCCCCGTGGTTCACCAGGTCGAGACAATCCATAGCTCTAGGCGAAGACAGAGACTGGGCATGCGCTATTCTGTTGCTGGATGGCGGATTATATGCTCCACTCGTATCCGATATAGCCCGAAGCTACCTAAAAGTTCTCTTGAGTCGCCTAGGTCGGCTGTCGGCGCCACAGCTCGACACATCCCCCGCAAAGGAGGCCACAGCTCGGCGTAAGTTTGCCCAGCAATGCCTTGGCTATTTGTTGAAAATGCCGGAGGACGAGTCTCAGGAGCAACTCCACATGTTTAGTGAATACCTGGGGAACGATGTGAGCACTTTATCACTTTACTCGCCTTAAGAGCACCCAACTAAACTACCTCCTCTCGCTCAAGCTGGTGTATGTCACCTTTGCATCACTAGCAAGTGACCTTGAAATATACGGGCCCCAGCTACTTACGGCGACAGGTCCACAGGCGCCTGAAGGCGTCTCGGACGCTCTCGGACGGATCGCTCAGCTCGCTAAAATATCGGGACAGATTTGGAGCGTTCTACAAATTTCCTCACCTGCCACACAAGATGAAGGATCTATCACACGTGCTATACAGATAATTTCATCCCTGTTGGCTGCCATAGTGTCCAGAAGCCAAAAGCAGCCGCAGCACGACCAACAATTCCACGCACGAGTACTTCTCATGTCTCGCATCATTTGCCTTGCGTTAGTGCACACAGATCCCGCCTCTCTGGCACCGGAAGTCATTGGTTCTGTGGCAAGCTCTCTAGCCGAGTACATACTTCGGTTCCAGACAGAGGTTGATTGTCAATACCTGCAAGACGTCATGGGTTGGCTATTACATTGTGAGTGGCTATTCAGACGAACCACTTTCCGCGGCTATAAGGAGGAGATCGGGGCTAAGAGAGTTGTTTGGTAATTCTAGCCATGTCGTCGAGCGGCGCACATCGTGTTTTAAAGCCATACCAGAGATTCCTCATCTCGGATGTTTCATCGACTGGCTGCCTGGAGGACCGTCACCGCAAGCTACTCTCTCTGGGCCCTCAACCACCCCTAAGCTGTCTAGCCACAGAAGGCGGGCGATATCTCACCCTTCAGAAAACTTGGGCAGGCCTGTCTGTGACAGGCAGCACCTATGTTGGAGTCGATCCGACGAGCAATAATGAACCAGTCGATCTCCTTAAGTATCATTGCCGAACCCGTGCGGTCGAAAGGCAATTGCAGCCATCACATCGCTTGGATAAGACGTGCCCATGGCAGTCGTTCGATTCTGAAACCCCTTGGGACACGGGAACGACGTTTCAAAGAGACTTCCGAAGATCTACCATTACACATCCAGACTTTTTCCCCACCAGCCAAGCACAGTCGATGCGCAATCGAGCAGGCTCACAACTAGAAACTCGCGGCTCTCAAGGTAAAGGCAGTGCAACAATCAACGCCGACAGCAACAAACAGCAGCCCGGGAAGGAGAAAAGTGCAGACGGACAAACGCGTGAGGCAGCAAACAAGAAGAGAAAGGCAGTCCCTGATGTCATTGTCATCGAGGAAGCGTCCCCAAAAAAGAAGAGCAAAAGCACAGGCAGTGTCGGTAGCGTGTCGCACGCAGCCAAACAATCCAAGAACAGATGATTCAGCCGCAATTTAGCATCATCAGTATTCTCAGCGCAACCAGAGCCTTATCATCGGTTGCAGTACGGCATCGAAGTCGTTAAGTAGCATCTCGTCGTTATCATCGTCACGCACATGTCGCCTTTACAGCATGTTGCCACTGTATCATCCTCATCTGCACAAGCAATGCATTTTTGCAATTTGCAAGACTGCCGGCCACTTCGTTTGAGACACGCGCAAACCGGCCATTCTGCTACTTTAGCTGTAGTCACACTCAAAGACACACAAATGCGAACATATGATACTAATGCTAAAGATCGGAGGCATACTTTTAAGGTCACCCATTATGCCTGTAGTTGCTTAGCTTTCGCTGAAATTTTCTCGTCTGTGAAGCGGAGCCGTCAGTTGGTAAGCGGTGTCAAGCTACCGACGGTGCACAACGACCTACACATAGCTTTGATCTGATTCCACTTCACTCCTTCATTCGGCCAGAATCCGGACGCAAGCCTCCATAAGTGCTTTTCTTGCTTCTCCCGCTTCGCGGGCGGCACTTCTTTGGCAGCCTGTCCAATTCTATCTCCTATGGATTTCAAGCAACGGCTCAATACCCTGACTTTCTCTTCCCGTGGCAGCTTGTCACAGTTCCGGAGATCCTTGAGCTCGCGCTTGACCGGCCTGAGCATTTCTTTGCAGACATTAGTGTCCATGGCAGAGGCATCAGAGTCTTCGTCGGAAGAGCCTTCCGAAGAGGAAGCTTCTTCGGACTTGACTGGTTTGTGCTTGACCGGCTTTGGTGCCTTGCTGCTAGACTCTTTCGAAGGGCGGTTTTGCTGTGGCCGACCATCCTTACTCGAGGGTGCAGGCGATGCTTTGGCGGATTTGTTCATAGATATGGACGCAGGTATTTTCGGCTTCTTCTTTTGACCACTTTCCTGTACCTTTCCTGGCTGTCTTTCTCGTTGCGTTGGTCCATCTTTGCGGAACTGAGAGGCAGCTTCTGAGTCGACCAGAGTCAGTAGTAGGTAATCTCCTCGCCTGACGAGATGAACTGGACCCGGTGCGCTTTGCTTTTTGCCTCTGCCCTTTGTTGTCGATGGTTGACCATCCTTAGCGGTCTCTTCCACAGTGGGAGTGCCAGCGTCTTTCTTGTCCTTCTCTAGCTCAAGGACAAATTTACCCTTTAGCCCGAGACTTTCGTCTGATTGGATCTCTTCCCAGCATCCGAACCCGTGCTTCCAGATGCCAACCAATAAAGCCGAGTCGTCGCGGTCATTCCACGGTACCGACCAATTCTGAGTCGCTTTGAGGTGTTCCACAGGTATTTTCCAGCTCGTCACATCCTTCTGAGTGCTCAGAACTACGGGATGATCGAGTCAGAAATCATGAGACATAGAGTACCGAGACAACTATATTCAACCTTACCGTCATTCAAGATTTTGAGGTTCCTACTTCGGGTCAGAGTCGTTTCGGCATTGATGCCTGTTGCACCATTATGCGTGACTAAGACCGCCTTCTGCAGCTTCCGATTGACTTCTTCACCGGCAGCGGCGCGAGCATCGAGTTCTTGTTCGTGTTCTGCAAGAGCTGCCTTACAGGCTTTGGTGATCTCTTCGGCATGCTGTAGAACTACGGTCCGATTTTTCTTGTCCAGCTTGGCATCCTGTACGACCTTGTCATATCGAAAGCGTATATCACCGAATCGTTGTATGCCGCGCACAAGAAGGCGGATGTCCTTCTCGCTCAACTCGATTGCACGCTGAGCTTTAGTCTTGCCTGAAGGTGGACCGCCCTTCTTGCGTTCTTTCACATCTTCCTCCTCCTCATCTTCATCCGATTCCAGCGAAGCCTGCACGTTCGTGGCAGCTCTTGATAGCGATTTCGATTTCCGTCGTTCCGCGTCGGCCGTCGCATCTGCTCTCGCCTTCTCCAGTATCGCGAGCTCTCTGTCGGCTACTGGTATAATGTCATCCCAAGAAGTGATATCTGCTTTAATGTCCTGGACTGCTATTCTTAGGAACTCATCGCCTCCTAGAGACGTAGCTCCAGGGGCGGTTTCGGTCTCAAAGTTCTCCGCCTTATTGAGGACATCGTCGAGATCCATTTCCTCAAGTTGCGCTTGACTGGTTTCATTCTTGAAGATGTTCGAAGCGCCGAACTTGAGAATGTCGGCTAATTCTTCTTTACTGTAATTCTCCTTGGCCGTCGGATTCTTCTGCTTGCGACCGATGTTCAGCCCTGAGGTATCGACTTGAGAAATAATGGCGTGCTCGAGGATCATTTTCTTGCGCGCTCGCTCTAGCACGTCCTCTTCTACTGTATCCTTCGTTACCAACCGGTACACATTGACGTGGTTTTGCTGTCCAATTCGGTGTGCACGCGCCATGGCCTGCAAATCGGCTTGAGGATTCCAATCACTGTCAAAAATGATGACAGTGTCGGCTGTCTCGAGATTGATACCCAAACCGCCTGCACGAGTCGAGAGGATGAAGCAGAAGTCGGGTGAACCAGGAGCGTTGAAATGTTCGATGGACTTCCTTCTAGCCTCAGAAGGCACTGTTCCGTCCAGCCGCTGATGTATGTATCCTCTTAGAGACAAGTAGTCCGAAAGTATGTCCCTGCAGCACGCGGTACGTGTCAGCGTGGATGCGAGAAACAAGGCGTCTGTTACGTACAACATCCGAACCATTTGTGTGAAAATCAGGACGCGATGTCCGTCCGCCTTTAGCCGTGTTAGCAGTTTGTCCAGCAGAATCATCTTGCCGCTGTGAACGACCAAGCCTTTGAGTGTTGCATCGCGGTCTTCCGTTCTCGCTTCAGCACCGTCGAATAGATAAGGATGATTTGACGCTTTCTTGAGCTCCATGGCGATGTTCAGTAGAGACACTTGTGAGTCGCCCGATGCGAGAGCGGTGTAATTCTGCGTTTGTCACATTAACGAAGATTACGTTAGCCGTAAGAAGAGCGGACAATCTTGCGGGCAACCTACGCGTGATAAAATATTCTTGTACCACCAGACCTGCATCTGAGACATTTCCACCCGCAAAATGCGTTCACTCTTTGTAGGCAAACTCTTGACGACGTCTTTCTTCAAACGTCTCAGCATGATATCCTTGAGCTGAGTGTGTAGCTCGCGAATTTTTGCTTCTTTGTCCTCATCGGTGAGATCAAAGTCGTGTTCCAATAGGTCGTATTTGTCAGGCTGTAGGAAGTGCATGAGCGCCAAGAGTTCTGTTGAGATCATTGCGTTAGCAAGAGGAAACTCATCGAGGCAACCAATAAGATACTACCACAAACCTTTCACGTTGTTTTGCAGCGGCGTGCCTGTAATGAGCAGTTTGCCGGCGCAGTTAAAGCTGAACAGAGCTTCGTAGAGCTGAGAATCGGAGTTCTTCAGGCGATGGGCCTAGGGCAAGGAAATCCGCTTTAGTATACCTGTCAAATCAACTTCGTTCATGACGCACCTCGTCAACTGCCATATACTGCCATTTAATCTTATCAAGATCGTAGCGATCCTTTAGCACATATTCATAAGTCGTCAAAAGAAGATTGAACTTGAGTTTCCGCTTATTGTCGTATAGCTCGTAATCCCGAATCGTTTTACGCGATTCCGAGTTGCCGGTGTATGCGATGACATTCAAATCTGGTGCCCATAGCGCTAGTTGCCATTGCCAGGCAGGGAGAGTGGATAAAGGAACGACCACAAGGAAAGGGCCGTATTGTTGCATGGTATGGAAGAGGTAAGAAAGGATAGCACAAGTTTGCACAGCTGACACAAAGAAAAAAAACTGGTCAGCTCAATGATAGTGAAATGATGCAGCTTGCAACGTGAAGCTTACTCTTGCCGAGACCCATCTATGGATGAGGTTAATTCAGTACTATCAGTACCCGAAGAGACACAATGTTTAGGTGTACATTCGGGACGTACCTCATCCGCCAGGATACCGTTTTCATGTCGACACCACAGATATGCAAGCCAGTTCAGCCCAGTGATCTGGAAGTCTTTAAGTTCTCCACCAGTGGCAGCGATATAATCCGGTTGGGTGGTCATAGTTTTGAATGCTGGTCTGTTTCTGGAGTAGGGCGCCGAGCGATGTGGTAAGGTTGGGGCGGAGGTGCGAGCAACAAAAGCATCGATCTCGCTTTGCGCTATACCTGCTATTGTATCGTGATCTTCCCAAGTTGATTCTGAATAGAGAAGACCTTTCCATTTGCATAGGTACTCAACTACATGAAGTTCGACAATTGGTTAGTCTACACATTGCAGCTACGCGTATCCGCTCGATTGTACTCACGATGATCATATTGGATATCGATATTGGCCTCTGCATTTCGACTTGCGATAATACGCTCAACAGTTTTGAAACCTTCAATCTGTTCCCTTTTACGCTCGCGGTCAATTTCAAAGGCTTCTATGTCCTCGCTAGAGAATCTTGCACGATCACGTATGTATTGCTGTTCAATTGTATAGACTGTTTTGATGTAGTTCTCGACTCGCTTGATGCCTTTGAAATTTCTGAGCGTACTAAGATCTTCCCATGTATCTGAAGAGACCGAGCGTCAGTCGTGAGGCACGCAAGAGACGGCGATAAAGACAGAAAGGACTACGCACTGTGTAAATGACTGTATCCCTTCCATTTGACAAGGAAAAGCATGTTCGTGGCTGGGTCATCTTCCTCGTCCGTGACTGTCGGTGATGCCAACGTTAGCTGCTGATCTTTACTCTGGGAATTGTCGAGACTCGCCCATCTCTTCGTTGCGCCGATGATCAAAGACGCCCTCAATTGCATCTCCTTCTTGTTCTACCTCCTTCCAAGATTTTCTGGCCTTTTTCTTCTTATTTTTCGACTTGGGAGCTTCACTTTCGTCCTCTTCTCCCTGACCATCCTCACCTTCGTCTTCTTCAGTTTCCTCACTTGAGAATGTATCCAGTGCGCCTTCGCCATAGTTGATAGATTTCGATAACGTAGAAGCACGAGGAGCATTCTTTCCAGCAAAAGAAGCATAATCCGAAGGGTCTGCACTCTCACTTTGTCTTGATCTTCGTAATTTCTTTTTTCCATTCTTAGTACTGGATGAAGTAGCTTTACGTTTCTTGGCTTTTTGCTTTTTATTGGTGAAAAACTCGTCGGATGCATCAGAAGAAGCGTCCTCTTCATCCTCTTCCTCATCACCTGATTGAGGTTGACCGGATGAAGTCGAAGGGGTCGAGTGTTGCCGCGAAGCTCGTCCGCCTTTTCGAGGCATGTCCTCGTCGGATTCATCAAGAGAGCGAGCTACCATCCAAAACCGTATCTGGTCAATACAATCGCTGGAGAGATTCTAAGAGCAGACCATGCACACCTTTGCCCCTGGCTTTTGCACTTGGTCTTTTCCTAGGCTTGACATCGTCGTCATCCTCGTCGTCTACCGCATAGGACCGTTGAGCAGGTCTAGACAATGCAGAGCGGCTCTGCCGAATACAGTGCGCACATTAGCATATGAGACTGTATAGTGGGTGCGTACCAAGCAAAACACTTACACTGCGCCGCAGACCATACAAATCCGGATCCATCTCAGCATCAAAAGCGACATCGTGACTGTCTTTAAATTTTCGATTAGCAAAGTCGGTAGATCCTGCACCATTTGCAATGCTAGGTCTAGTAGAACTTTGTCCGTTGTTGGTACTTTGCATATTTGAGTCATCTTGGGAGTTATCAGCTTGATCCTCTTCGGCATCATCATCGTCTTCCTCTTGTTCGCTGATTTCGCCGATAGCTCCATCGTAGGCATCATCGGCATCGTCTTCTTCCTCTTCATCATCGTTGTCGTCATCCTCTTCGTCCTGATCCTGTACTGTCGCTTCTCCCCTGTTATTGCCATTTACACCCATGTCTTCGCTTGGTGGGCTCTGCTCATTGACATTGGCGAACTCGCTGCTAGGAGCGTGTACATTGCTTAGGAGTGATTGTGCAGATGACAGGCCTGCTGGAAGATTTGATTGTGGTATTGATGCTTCTAGGACTTGCGCTGTCGTGGTATCGGCTAAAGCTAGGTCCGGTTGCGCTGCTGTTGTAGTGGGTGGAACGGAAGATGAAGCAAAGCAAGCGATCTATTGTCAGCATCGGGAAGTTCCTCCTTAATGCAGTGGTATGAGGGGCTGAAGGGAGTGCAGGATGCGAGGACACCCTGAGATAGCGGCGTACTGCGTGCAGGAAGACACTATCGCACGGTGAATGTGGCGGACGAAGCAGCAGCGGCGTTCTTTTCAGAGCTGGAAGCTGGAAGGCAGTATATCACGGCAGACGAGGGGAAGTGGGACTACCCAGCGCACAGCGAGCATCTACAAGAGGCTGCGAAACCACCGCTATTGCTTTCTTCCGTCTGATCAATGCCATTCCACTTGCATGAGAAGCGACAGAGCTTTCGAGGATTCACAAGGCGCGCCGAGCGACGAGATGCACCGCCGGATGCATGGATCAGGATGGCCTCTTGAATGCTATCACCTTGCTTGTCGTGTGTCCTTCCATGCCGTTGCATATCCATGGCATCGTGCGCCCGAAATGGGACAGGCAGTCTCGTATTTGCGCCTCTCGGAAAGGCCGACACGAGGTGGAATGGCCATGTCCGTTGGGACCCAGAGCAGCGAGCGAGGGTTGGAGTACAGCGGGCTGGAATGATGGAACAGGATGCATACGACTTGCAAAGGCTGCACTTACCATGTCCACGGTCTACGTCCATCGTTGCGCGCTCGTCTTGCGCGCTCGACCTCTCGGCGCCTCAGGCTGAATGGAGAGCTGCGCCTGGATGACACGGACGGCGCAGCCTGCAGCGGCCCGGTCTAGTTGATTGTAGGTCTTGAGAGAGCACTAGATGACACTCTGTATACGCTCGCCTGCTCGTCTGTTGCTCGAGTCCAAAGCGAACGGCGAGGCAAACAGAAGCGCCAGACTGGAACAGCGAAAACGGGCAAAATGGCAAAGAATGGGCGAGCCGGGAAAGAGGAAGGCTTTGAAAGAGCCTGATGGATTGGATGTGACGAATTGGCTTTCATTGCGAAACGAGCAGGTTTGCAGAACAAGAAGAGTTACAGAAATTGGGACAAGATAGAGCTGTTTACACTTGAGTTTCCATCATTCGAGGCTGATTCTTGGTCAGTTCAGATCCCGACAGGCCGCTGAGCGATCCTCCAGATAGGATCATCTTGGAAGCTTGGCATTCATCAAGGAATGAATCAAACATGGCCATTGTATCAAGAGGGCCACCTGCGCTCTCGGGGTGGAATTGGACGCCTGAAGGAATGGAAAGGCATCAGTACGTGTGCACAAGGGCGTTGATTGGGTCGCGGGAAGACCCATCGAGGAACCGACCAGCTACAAGATAAAATATTACTCACCCCATACTTTCTTGCCAGAGTCTAGCGTGCTCTTGATGCCCTCCACCGACGAATCCTAAAAGTGTATCAAGGTTTGAAAAATCTCGGTCAGTTCGAAGTTCTTCAACAAGCGGTTTTCACAAATGAGATGACACGTACATTGGCATTAATGAAGAATGGCTCCCATCCCTGGGGAAAATCGGCTAGTCTGACTGCGTACTGGTCTGTATGCATATAAATAGGAAGGTAGGGGCGAAAAGCGAAATATTTCGCGGAGGCGTTTGGGGAAACGGAAGAAATTTGCGTGGTCAGAAAGAATGTACAAGATAGCGTGTCCATTGAGGTGAGAGTACTCACGGTTCTGACTAGTAACGTAAACTCGGCCCTTTTTGATAACACCAGAGGATGCCAGAGCAAGAACAGGTTGATTGTGTCCTCGGTTCCCATAAGGCATTCGGTATGTTTCCATACCAGCAGCAAGTCCGAGAATCTGGTTGCCCATGCAAATACCGAAAACTGGTCTGTTGCACCACCACTCGCTGTCTAGTAGCTGACGGACGTTATCAGCCGCCAACTTGCCATGGAGCGGGTCACCGGGTCCATTGGAGAGGAAGAGACCGTCAAATGATGACATTAGGGAGGCATCTAGCGGTGTATCCCAAGGTAGAACAGTAACGCTAGCACCTCGCTTGACAAGGGATCGCATAATGTTGGCCTTGGCGCCAAAGTCGAGAAGCGCAATCTTAATTTGATCCTTGTTGGTAGGGTCTTCATTGAGGGTGTAGACGGACTTGGTGCTGGCTTGAGCAATGAGATTGTCCTTTGCCGGGTCCCAGTACTCTTCAGCGCTGGGTGCAGCGTCGTGGCCTTCACCAATAGCAATCTTGCCGAGGGTGGTACCGTTGTTTCGCAGCAGATTTGTGATGGCTCGGGTATCGACACCAGTGATACCAGGAACCTTGTGTCGCTTGCACCACTCGTGCAGACTCTCTCGAGCGAGGTAGTGCGAGTATTTTTCGGCGACATCAGAGACGATGATGCCTCTGCATTGAATTTTATCGCTTTCAAGCGACATCAATGGACCGCCATTTGCGGCATCTTTGGAGAGTGAGTTGTGAGGTACACCGTAGTTTCCAATCATGGGAGTGGTGAAGACGAGGATTTGCGAAGAGTACGAAGGGTCGGTCATACTCTCAGTGTAAGAGGTGATGGAAGTGGAAAAGACGGTCTCGCCGAATTTTGACTCGGTACATCCGAATGATTTGCCAGTGAAGGACTGACCGGTTTTGAGATGCAATGTAGCAGGGATAGTGGTGTCGCGAGGTTCAGCTGATGCGCCGTATTGCCTGCCGAGAGCAGCAGAGGTGGTCGACGAGACAGTCGCATAGCTGCGATTGGTCAGAGCCGCGCGGGTTGCAGCGCTCATGGAGCGCATGCCGGATGGTCCTCGGAGTGCGGAAAGCATGTTGAGAACGATAAGGTTGGATTGATGAGGTGAACACGAATGAGGGAAAGAGTGTGGATGCTTAGGCACTCAAGGTAGTCCAAAGTTGGCAGCTCAAGCTGTGGTTGGGAAGATGGGCACGGCGAAGCGGACAGCGACAGGGTCAGCGGGCTGCACGTATGTGGAGCAGAAGTAGTAGGATTCAGACTGACTAGTCGTCGTGGCTAGGCATACGATAATGTGTCGCGCTGGTTGTGGTCTTGTCGCTTGCTCAGAGGTGAACTTGGGTGTCGAGCAAAGTCTTCTGGATGGGCTCACGAGTCAGCGAGTTGGACTAAACGAGTGCAGTGAGCGAGATGAAGCGAGCGAGCTCACGCGTTGAATGCAGTTGACTGGGTTGTGGAGCTCTCTTGCTGCTCAGTATTGATGTAGTCGATTGGTGCAGAAGCAAGCAGGAAGAAAGAACGAAAGAATAATTTAGAGGCCCGGCTGACTCAGCCTCGAGGCGACACGGCGACGACGACCTTGAAGCGGACAGCGCAAGCTTCTTCTGTTCAAACCAACTCATCGCATAAGCAAGCCAACACTCTCTTCTCGCCAGAAAGAGCAGCCATGGCAGACACAGACGCTGCTCCTCCGCCAACGGTGCCCTTCTTCAAGAAGAAGTCAAAGAACAGTGGCAATACAGCCACAAAGAAGCGAGCTGCCTCACCAAGCAGCCTTGAGGCGCCTGCAGAGAGTACTTCCAAGAGGGCTAATATCGACCATGATCGCGGTGAGGGACCCTCGGTGGTCAGGCTTGCAAAGAAGGAAGCGTTCAACCCCCTCAAGCAGGGTACTTCGAACAAGCGGAAGAAGCAAGACAACGACAACGATGATGATGACAACAGTGATTACGACCTAGAAGAAGCTTCAAAGCCATCAGTTAGATATTCAGACCGCAATGTATCACTCGCAATCAAGCAGAAGGACGAAGAAGACAAGATCCTATCTGGAGAAGCAGCACTTGCAAAGTCGGGCGAAGAAGTCGAAGAACCAGCTGGACCGGATGGCTTATACAGAGGGAAAGCAGCATACCAATCCCAGCTACCCACTGGATCACAAAAGTTTGCTGGCATCAAAGGACCTTCGTCTGATATTCGTACGATCACTCTTATGGACTATCAACCGGATCGTTGCAAGGATTATGCCGAGTAAGCTCGAACGTTTAGACTCAGACTATTCTCGTATTCTGGATACTGACGTTTCCTCATGCAGGACTGGCTGGTGTGGCTTTGGTGATTCTTGCAAGTTTCTACACGACAGATCAGACTACAAGCATGGTTGGGAGATGGATAATGCCTATCTTTCAAATCAACCGAAGAGCAGAGTCGAAGAAACAGTAGAGGAGGAACTTCCTTTCGCATGTTTAATATGCAGAGAACCATTCGGTGACCCTAAATCACCGCATGCTGCTGTCGTTACGCGTTGTGGCCATTATTTCGGCGGCAGCTGTGCGATCAAAAGGTGGGCACATTTTCACAGTCTCTTTGTTGTACACTTGATTATTTGCTAACTATCACTTCATGTAATCGCAGATACTCGAAGAACTCGAAATGCTTCGCTTGTGGCGCAAGTACTCAAGGTATCTTTAATAAAGCAGACAAGATTCTAGATAGAATGCAAAAGCTACAAGAAGCTAGAATAAAAAAGGCGAAAGATGAAGAAGGTCATGATTATGATGCTGATGGTGATGGTGGTGTTGAAATTGAAGGTCTAGCTGAGGAATAGTGAATGATCTAGCGTACTGTCTCTGCTCGGCCTGTCAGTTTAGCCTTCTGTTTGCTTGTATCGTAGTGTTACAATTTATCTGGTCTTTCCAGTGGTGCAATAATAACAGTATTGAACTCCACATGTCCTGCTCGCTAAGACGTGACCATTTCATTCACTTTTGCGAGAAAGCTCTTTCCACGTGCCCAAAGTCTTCGCATCTTGCCTCGCGACCATGCAGCGAATCATTCCCAAAGTCTCGTCCAGAACAGCGCGGTGTGCAGCAGCTGCAACAGTACGACCACCCAAGCCTTCGTATCCAGATCCGCCTTCGGAGCTCGTTGCTCGCTTGACTCGCTTCCATGCACTTGAGCATAGTAAGGATGAAGCGGAAGAGCAATCTCGTGTCGTTATAAGATGGATGCAGGAATCACCCAAGTGTCGCCATGAAACTGATTTGAAGAAAATGGTAGATGCGTACGTGGACGAGAAGGCTCCTCTCGCTTATATTCTGGGTAAGCCTGCCCTCAGCTTCATACCTGCTTTGTTGGCATCCAGCTCCGGCGTGGCAAGCTGACAACTTTCACTGGAAATGCCAACATATCACAGGTAATCAACCTTTCGGCAATTTAGATCTACTCATTGAACCACCTACATTAATACCACGACCAGAAACAGAAGAATGGACAATGCGTCTCTTACAAACGATGAAAAAGCCAGCAAAAACGAATATAGTAGCACCAGCTCGTATTTTAGATATATGTTCTGGAAGTGGTTGCATAAGTTTATGTCTGGCGAAAGAAGCTCCTGATTTCTTCGTTACTGGTTTAGATATATCCGAGAAAGCTATAAATCTATCTAAGAAGAATGCTTTGAAGAACAATCTAGGCAATGTCATCTTTAAACAGGTTGACATATTCAATGATACAGACTTAGAAAATGCTAGACTTACTAAGTACGATTTGATAGTTTCAAATCCTCCTTATATAACTCCTAGTCAATATGAATCATTAGATAGATCAGTCAAAGGTTATGAAGATATTAGGGCATTAGTGGGTAAATATCAAAATCCGAATAATATCACATATGAACCTCCACGAGGTTCCGGAGAAGCAGGTTTAGACTTTTATCATCGAATACGAGAGTTAGCAGAGAAGCTTTTATCACCGGAGAAAACACGAGTGTTCACATACGCAATACCTAGACTGGTTCTAGAAGTTGGAAGAGGACAGGCCGGAGATGTTCAAGAGATTTTCAAAGGCTACAAGACTGTTATTAAGAGAGACTTTAATGATATCAACCGGACGATAGAGATCTACGGCAAAATGCAATCAAGACAATGAGGCAATGTGGCAGCCATGCGCAATTAGGAGAAGAGTGTTGTTTCAAGCAGTGGCAATTTAGTATCTTGCCGAGGTCGATACGGCAAATGCAGAACAGGTCAAGATCATTCATGCTACTTGATTTCTTTTAGAGCAATGGGTAAAGATTGAAGGGGAGAACAAAATGCTACAGCTAACTAACAAAGGATAGTCTCTGCTGATGCACATTTACTTCTTCATCTTGTTTCTCTCACCATAAGCCTATAGGTTGGAAGAGCACAAACGTTCAATTTAAATATCTGGACAAGCAAGATACAAATGCAAACTGATTCTCACCTTGGTAGCGTAGTCACCGTCAATGCAAATGACGTTAGCCTGCTCCTGCTCCTTTCCAGCAAAGAAGCGTGTGAGGATATCCTTGACACCATCGGCGTATCTCTTCTGGGCATCGAGTGTGGTACCAGAGTAATGGGCGACCATAGCGTTACCACCATTCTCCTTCTTGCCGGTGTACTGCATGTTTCTCCATGGGTGCTCCTTGGGGGCTGCAATCCGTAGAAACGCTTAATAACGAGTCGCATTGCACATTGTCGTTGCAAAGAAAGAGCTTACCAGGCTGCTGCTCCCAAACATCACCACCGTAACCTCTGATGTGTCCGGAGTTGACAGCTTCGGCAACGTCCTCGGCAACGCAAATGGCACCACTACAAAGTCACAATAATGAGCTGCTGGTGTCATCGTGAATGTGTTTGGAAAAGAAATGCCACTCACCGAGCAGTGTTGACGATCCAAGCGCCCTTCTTCATCCAGGAGAGCTTCTCCTTGTCAATGAGGTGCTTTGTTCCCTCGTGTAGAGGGGCATTGATGGTGAGAACATCTAGGTAGGGGACAGAAAGCTCAGCTTTTGTATTGTGCAACAAGACGTAATTTAGACGTACCAACTTCGCTCAAGAACTGCTTCAAGTCGTCAACTTTGACAGCACCAACTTCCTCCTCGGCGTGCTTTGGTAGAGGAGCATAATCGTAGTAGGTGAGTTTTGCGCAGTTGAAAGGCTTGATTCTTTGAAGAACACGGAAACCAATTCGTCCAGCACCGAGAGTACCGACTACCTTGCCTTCTAGATCGAAAGCGTTCTTGGCAACAGCTGCGACATTCCAGTCTCCAGCCATGATCTGCTCGTGAGCGGGGGTGTAGTTTCGGACCAAGGTGAGGATCTACCAAAGGGGCCAGTCTTTATATCAGCCTAGGCTCTCTTCATATTTATAGTGAGCCAAAGAGGCTACTTACGGTCATGACGACGTGCTCAGCGACGGAAACGACGTTGGATCCGGTAACCTCGGCAACAAGGATCTTCTTCTCGTTAGCAGCATTTAGGTCTGTCAAATGAAGAGTCAGATAATGCGTCACTCGGAACCCGACTTGAGGGTCACTCACCAATGTGGTCGGAACCGACACCAGCGGTGATGCAGGCCTTGAGATTTTTGGCCTTTTCAATGACAGCTCGGGTAGCATAACCGGGCTGTAGTGATGGTGGAAGCTGTTAGGTGGAGCATAGAGGAGAGTTTATCAAGAAATACCTACGTGGAAGGGAGTGGTGCTGTTGGTGTTATACCATTGTCAGCTATATTCAGCTCTCAACAGCAGAAAGCAGCAGCTTACATCAAAATGTCGGCGTCGACGATTTCCTTTTGGAAGGCACTGTTCTCTCCTTCCTGTAGACGACAAGTAGTAAATGATACAAAGTATCCGCGCCGTGGGTGTTAGCGTTTGTCTTAATTCGGAGGAAAGACTGATCTCCTGATCTGCAGGACTGGCGCGTCATCGGCCAGACATATGAGGCTAAACTTGCCTTGTCATATACCACGACGTATTCGTCTGAAGAGACGGGAGTACAAGGCAAATCAGCATGGGAATGTAGCAGTGTAGACCAGAGATCATGGCAGCAAACACTCACGACCTTGCTCCTTGAGCCAGTCCTGTGAGATGGAGATGCGACAGGATTGAATCACGTGTCAGCAGACCCGCGCGACCGAGATGCGGAGAAGGGCAAAGCGAAGAGACAACGCACCCTGATTCCGAGCGCATTCTCTACCGTGCCCAATAGACGTGATTCCTCTTTGGCGTGCTCGTGGCCTTGGTATAGAACTAGTGTGGGATGCAACGGACGAGAGGCAGTCAGCGTGGGTGTGTCCGTGGATGGTTGCCGGTCTTCTACAGCGAACGACGGATGGCGGACAGTGAAGGTGCAGACGACGACTCACCTGCTAGGACCTTCATGTCGTTGGATTTGGTTGATGAAAAGAGACGAGTGCGAGTGTTGGTTTGTAAAGTACGACTGCGTGAAGCAGAGGCAAGAGCTGTTCGGAACATCTTGGAAAGCTTAAGTACTCTGTTCGGATTCCTCAAGAGCGAGCTGCGTGGTTGGCGGGAGCGGATGGAATCTCGGCTGGTCCTTTGCTTTGCCTTGGAGCCACCTGTTCTAGAGGTTAACGCTGATGCCAGAAATATGTCTTTTAGTAGGTATACCGCGCGGAACCAGTTAGTTGTACTGTCTGGTCGGCCTTTAATTCCAAGTATGCGCGTCAATCCGTACACACGCAGACTTACAGTACTATTTTCTACCACAAGCTTTCCAGCTACATATTTACCATCCAGTCATCATTCGTATGGTGTTACACGCTGTCGCCACTCGGCTCAACAAAGAAGCCGACGCAGAGTTCCCCGCGCAAAGGCGGAGCAAGCAGCATACAAGCCGCTGCGAGGCAAGCTTGTTATTCTCGTCAATTTGCTCTCAAAGGTCCCGTTGCAGTATTATTGAGCTGTATGGATTGTGTATGGAGACGACTCGCTTGTCCTGCAGCTTGCGTAGAAATTCCTCCATCTTGCACCCCGCGTTGCACTCTGGAGTAAATTGCGGACCCCCAGTCCACGGCTTGGACCGGCCGAATGTATGTGCCGCTGCTTAACTTCTTTACGCGCCTTCTATTCGGTTCAACCGTCAATTTCGAAGCTGCTTGAAGTAAGTCATCATACGGCTCGCCTCGCAGTCTTCGGCTCGAAGCTGGCTTGTGTCCGGTCCTACGCGTGGACTCGCAATAGAGACGGGCTTGCCGTACTGCCGGTACCATAGAAGTTGCATGTCATACCCTAATCCAGAAAAGAGCAAAACGGACATCCGACTACTCTACATTGATAACAGAACGCAAATCCTCCATTCTAGCTTCGAAATGTGCCTTGAATGGTTTGGGGTGTGAATTGACAGTATTTGAAAATGCTAATGTATCAATTTCTTGTCCTTTGACTTGTGTGATATTGAATGACCATAGTAATAAAGCCGTATTAATATAGACTGAATTGTTGGCTACGTGCTGTCCTGGGCAAACGCGTCGTCCGAAGCCGAATCTAGAAAGTATACGCAGTGTCAATTACCGGTATATCCGCTCTCATTCGGTGGAAATAGACGGATGAGAATGCTTACTGGAAGTGCTTCATATCTGGTTTTAGGCGCTTGCCTTCCTTGTCCAACCACCTGTCAATATTGAATTCCTCGACGTTGGGTCCATAGTACTCCTCGTCACGATGAATAGCCCAGTGATTACCGACGATGTTCGTACCAGCCGGTATAACGTAATTGTCCTATCTCGTATCGCTCAGCCCTGAAGCTTCGCAGATCTCGAGTAGGCTTGACCCACATATGCAATGTCCTCGTCAGCCCTGTGAACGAAGCCTCCGCTGCTGACAGGTCTCCAGCGGTATGTTTCATGTACAAAAGCCTTTACGGCACTGGCGAACATTAATGACAGGTCAGTCAACCGTACTGAGCCCGAATGTAAATTGTGCAGACGTACGGAAGATCTTCCAAGTCGTCATAAGTAGGGGCTCTGTTCCTTCCAACAACAGCGTCCAATTCTGTTTGTACCTTCTTCTGCTGTTCAGGGTGTGTAGCTGCGGCCATGACTGAAATTTGAATAGCACTACTAGAAGTATCACTACCAGCACCGAAGATAGACCCGCATAAATAAGCAACTTCATCGTCTGAAAGACCATATTTAGCTTGATTTTGAGTCATGTATGTCGCGAAACATTCTGTTGTATTGCCGTTGCTTGCATTGCGTCGAGCTTCTTCCAAAGCGCCTCTGAATAACTGGAGTTCTTCGGCTCCCCATTGTTCTGGTACTTTAAGATATCCAGGTACGTCTGTAACATAACAAAGTCCGTATAGTCAGTCTGCGAAGCTTGATGTACATGTAGTACGACAGAAGGAGGACTCACACTTTAACCAGGGAAAGGAGTCAATCTTCCATGCACCAGGTCGAAGTACTTGTCCAAGTCGATCTGCTCCGACGATAATTTGCTGAATGTCGGGATCAGAGTAGCGTGCTTTGTCTTGTCGACCATAACCAAGGTTGACTACGATCTAATACAGTTTCAAAATGGCAATAAGTACAAGATGCTAAGTTGGAAAGACCTGGAATCATGCTCACTGTTGCAGCATAGGTTTGAATGTGAGACTGGAACTTCTCAGGCTCGCTAAGAATATCGGTGATTACGCTACGAGCTGCCTTTTCCTGGACCGGTCGAAAGTTTCGTGCCGCTTCTGGCTGTAGTGTGCTATGTAAGGCTTTGCGAAGACGTCCTGTTCGGAAGCGGACAGATGTAGTAAGCGCCTGTGAGTCTCAGCAACAAACAATAGGCAGAGACCTACTCCAGCGTTCGTTGTGACCAACAAGTAAGATGCGTTTACCGTTCGAGAAGATATCGCCTGTAGAAGTGAAGTGTACGGACTTCAATACTATACAAGCGAGACAACTCCGGGTTAAAAGCGAAACTTACTAGCTACTATAGCATCCGGTCGGTCCGCTGTTGCCCTAGCATTCTTCTCTAACAAATCGGTAGCCCTAAAAGACGAAAGGAGAAGAGGAGGTAGAAGAGGTTACGAGCATTCGATCAGTATGCCTAGAGCTGGATCTCGAGGTATCTTAATTGAGTCACTGACTTTGCAACGCTTGAACAGATCACAAGGGGATGTGTGCCACTCCATAATGTCATCAGTGGGCCATAATGTCTTGAGATATCATAGAACTGCCTCCACGAATACAAGGGCGCGATTTCGTTGCCCCACAGAAGTGAAGGTCGGGGACCCGGTGGCATTCTTGAGTATTTCTTCTTGCGAAGCGACCATTGCTGCAGGACCCAGCCGACAAGCAGGAAACCTATGCAGGCAGCTATTGTTAGTGGACTAGGCATGGTTGTACACGCTTTCCGTTTGATGGAAGAGCAGGAGTGCAAAGCGAGATTGCAAAGCTGGGCAAGCACCTCAAGCCGGTTGATCGGGGCGGGAGTTAAGCAGCGTTAAGGCCCGCCGAACGGTAGGAAGGGAAACGACAGAGGAAGAATGATTGTAGAAGCCTGTGCGCGCTGTATCGCACGTAATAGACTTTTAGTACCGGGAATCACTCCGGCTACCAGTTCGCTGCTCCAGACCATGCCGTGGGTCTTCGCAGTTTGGAAGCAGATTTGCGAAGATGTGGAAGTGGGCTGCATTACTCCACTTTTAGAAATTGCGACGTAAGTACTGAGACAAGTAAGCCATTCTGGATTATTGGTGGCTGCTCAAGTCGAGGCTTCAGCAAATCTGCGAGAAAGCGCACCGGTAGCTGTAACTGTCTGTTCATTATATCTTGAAAGTAATCAAAGGTTACTACAGCGATATAAGAAAATAGCCAGAGCATTGTTGGGTGTGTCCCAAAGCAAGCATCTTAGCTGTCGAATGTTCGCCTACGTGGATGCTGAACTTTAAGCTTGAATATTGGTTCTGTTACTAGCATAGCAAAGGCGCTCACGTGCAGATTACCTTCTGTACCGGCAATGCTATCTGAGGCTCTGGAAGGATGACAGGGTCAGCCAGCACACGCGAGGAGGAAGGTTCTGCTAGATCACATACCGTACATCAGTGTACCGTCACAGCCTAAGCGGAGAGCGAGAGTTGCTCTCTGGGTGGAATTCGCTGCTCGCGTATATTAATTTGCAAGCCAGACCGTCGAGAGAGAGCGCGCAGACAGTCACGAGATAGGCGAGCGAGACTGCACATATATCATATCATAGCCATTCAGATACTCTCACGACCTGCTCCGCCTCCCGGCCTTGAGAGGCAGTGGGTGAAATGGAAGCAACCGTCTCTGGCTTGCCAGTCTCTCTGCTTTCATCAACACGCACGATCAAGCACGAGACTTCGACAACAAGCAGAGAAGTGTACTCGACACACTCTTGCACCATCCCAGCAGTCTGCCAGATGTCGCAATAACTGGCAGCCATGGCTCCTGCAAAGGCAACCAGAGCCTCGAGCGGCTCTGCAGACATGCACCGGAGCAGCACCAACACGAGCTCGACGAGCGCCAGTCACGGCCACGGCCATCATGCGCATTCCCATGGCCATGCAAGTGGAGCAACTTGCAGCTGCGGCAATCCAATTCACCCAGGCTCCTCCAGCGCAAAGCCCTATTCGGACCTCGGCCTGAGCTCGCCCAGCAAACCTCTCACGACAGCTGCAGCCCTCAAGCGACAGAGGGAGCTTCGCGAGTTTGCTCTCGTCAGTTGTCATATATCTCATCAGAGAATGCACAGGGTTGCTGATTCGTTTTATTTCGTCCCACTCGCGTCCTGCATGTCCTCTTTATCCGTCACGCAGATTGACAAGCTGCTGTCACGCATCTTCTGGCTACGTTTTTACGAGGATGCAGCACGGCTCTACTCTACAAGGCTCACTCTAATAGCTAAAGAAAGGCTACCGTACCTCATGCAGAACATTATCGGTATGCTCCATGCTTTCCTAGGCGTCCGGACGGCAGTGCGATCACTTGTCGCCTGGCCTACCTTTGACTGACCAAACTGCTTTCATCATCTGCCACAGCCGCCGGAGGTGGACCTGGATGGGCCGCCGCAAATGCAAAGTGCGAGGACCTACGTGAATACTTCAGACTGCAAATTCAAGTCGACCTGCGTGAGCTCGAGGATCGCGTGTGGCACATTTCGAGCGAATGGACCTATACTGCTATCCGAAGAATGGCTATCTCAAATGGCGTGGACGTGTCTCCGGTTGGACTGAGAGCTACGGACCTGCTTGCCCTCATCCCTCTCCTCGAAGCAATGTGCGAGAACCTCGAAAATGCACCTCAATCAACCTATGAGATTCATCCTGTCAAGAGCATAGCTGGCACCTTTGTCAGTCTATACCCCGACTTTCGCATACCTGCCCTCCCTGCAAAGAATGCGAACACTCCCAACAGTCCAGCTGTAGACACTCAATTGACCTCTGCCAAATTTGCAAGTTTCCTCAAGCATGCACCAGACATCCTTCTAGCCTGTTCTCATCATCCCTCTGGAAAATGCTCTCTCGAACTGCCCAGCAGTACGCCCTGGGGAGCATCTCTGTACAAGATCACCACTGCACCCACATCGCCTACTAAAGGCAGCAAATCGCCCTCTGCGATGTCCCCTGCAAGCATGCTCTTCGACGCCCTGTTCCCATCTTTGCCTCGAAGTCCAGTTTCATCGAAGGCAAATACAAAGGGCCCAGGCCTCTTCTCGGCTGCAAGTCAGAAGACACTCAAGGCCGACCTGATTCATGCTCAAATTGAGCTTCGCTCTATCTTGGCATTAGGTCTCTCCAGACTGTTCATCGTCCTCTTCCAAACTGCATTGGAGTTTGACATCCGCTCCTTCGGCGAAAACATCAACCTAGCATTCGGACCCGGTTATCTTAGCTGTGACAGTATCGATGAAGCAGATGAAGAGTACTATGGCGGATGTGAATGCTGTCTTGACGACTTTTACGATCATTGTGATTCAAGTGCTAATGGTAAAGGCGACAATCCTCTGCACGAACTTTGGAACTCGATATCAAACAGCGAGTCGCCAGCGAAGCGTAGAGCGGTCAAACGCGCCCGGACACGCTCGCAAAGTACTGAATATGTTAGAAGGGGATACTACAATCGTTACAAATCAATGTTCGCTCCTCGACCTGGGGCTGGTCTCAAAGCTTGGGATGCAGTTTTACATTACGAAGCTATCATTCGAGAAGAGGAAGAAGAGAAAGAGAAGAAGGAAGAAGAAAAGAGATTGGAAAGAGAGAAATATGGCCTCAAAGGCAGTGCGGGACAGATATCACCCTCTACCCCGACATCGAGGGCTGGAGGAAAGAACAAATCAGGGGGCGCGGGAGACGTTTCTACAGACATTGACAAGCTTGCGCACGGTATCTATGCCAGTAGCTTCCCTCAAAAACGAAGAGGCGGAAAAGCTAGAGAAAGCTCGGAGTGCGATGGTCGAGGTGGTGGTCTCGTTGGCTGGAAAAGCTGTCGTAAGTGCCTGTTCAAACACTTACTGTGTAAGAACCGTGGACTAACGGTTTGATCATAGACGAAGAGGATGTATGGGAGCGCGGTCTCGATTCGACAGATGATTTCGATATCGCCGATTATTTTGGGTTAAACAGAGGCCGGGACATGGATGATGAGTAAGCTACGCTACCTGGTATGAAGTATGTGAGATTGACTCATCATCTTGTATCAGACCGGATCCAACGTGTCGATGCGAGAGGGTCGCTATGCGCTATCTCATCGCAGAAGAACACAAAGAAGATGGCAATGCCGCATTCCGAAGAGGCGACTATGATGAGGCCATTACTTGCTACACGTTAGCCCACAAATCCGAGCCGCGCCTTCCACTCTATCTTCTCAATCGCGCAATGGCCGAATTAAAGGTCAATCGATGGCACGAAGCCGAACGAGACTGTACTGCGGTCTTGCGCAAACACCGTACGAATCCGAAAGCACTTTGGCGACGAGCAAAAGCGCGAAGGGCAATCTCTTGCGCTTCGGGGAATATAGAGAAGCTCATCGGCGCTGAAAGAGGTGCGTGATTCATTCATTATTCCAGTCCGCTTTTTCCAGCTCCTGACCAATTCATGCGCAGACTTACTCGACTTTCTTGCAATCTTGCCTGAGTCTTCTGAAGGCTACTCTGAGCTTTCATCCGTCCGAGCGGACTTGTGCCCTTGCTTCGAGTGTCAGGACGTTTCGCAATTATTCTCTTCGACTAGTTCCAATTCTTCAAGAGACTCGCGGGAAACTCTGCAATATCTGCCGTCCACGTCTTCGCGAATACCGGCTAGGTCCTGCTTCAATAAGGCCTACAAGTCGTCGCCTTACCTTACTTCGGCAGCAACGCTTGAGCGAGTCTTGCATGATACTCCGCTGGCCAAAAGTCGAGATGTGCTAGCTTCAATACCCAAAGGATGGTTCCCACCGCGATCAAATGAGAAGACACCAGCTCAAAAGTCAAATAACCTGACGGAAAGCCGTTTCTTCTCCCTATCGTCCACTCCGAAACCACCTGTCGTCAAACAGTCGCCTGACGGACCTACCTACTTCGACAAGGAGTTCTGGTCTGAAGTAGTCCAAGATTTCAGCTTTGTGCCAGAGTCGGTCTGCCTTCCTGAAGACAGAATGCCACTGCACTTCGCCAGCGATCACGACTTGGCGACCTCTACACTTCCATGCTGGGATTTGTACAAGATCCTCCCCGGCTAGTGGTACCTTCTGCCACTGAGCTTGGCTTGCAAACCCGCCAAGCTCTGCAAGTTTGTTTTCTTTGTGGGACAGGTCTCCTTGGCTTCACATCACCTATATAGCTTCGCTCTATCGACCCGCCGGTCCCGCTGGTCCGGCTTTGTATCAATCAGTTTTCGGAGTAGTAGAATGGGCTGGCCTTTCGCAGTCCAGACAATTCAGTCTTCTTTGTTGTAATTTCCACATGCTATCTGTCTGACGCCTTGGTCAAAGTCCAATGCGGTTTCGTTCTCAAGTCATTGTTTCCGCTATCCTTTCAACCGCGTCTTATCGCCTCGATTGCCCTCGTCTGCCATTGATGCAAACGGCGATACAGCTTTGACTCACAGCAGGACATCAGATACCGTCAAGATGAGCAAGCATGTCAAGGCCGAGCCGGTCAACAATCAAAGCGTTGGGAAGGTAGGCTGTGCACAGCTTGTTGTCTTACCCAGGCGTTGACTGACCACTTCCTGCAGGACCTCTTCGCTGGAACAAGTGCGCAATGCCATCAGGCTGCTCGCCAAAGCCAACATCAGACTGACTACTGACCGTGTTCCTGCTTCACTGGCAACTCCAACGCAACAGTGGGAGGTATCGCCCAGGTATGCTTCCTATTGTCCATCGTGACTCTCTCTCTCTCATATTTTCGATTGACTTTGTATTCGCGTGCACTTTCCAGGTTCTTGTAGGACAGCCCGTAGGTCACCATTTCCTATGTATGGCTGCCTGGACAAGCACACAGCTCACACAACGCTTCATAGTTTGATATCGTCAAAGTCCGCTTGCAAAGTAGCGATGTTTACAAAGGCGGTCTAGATTGTGCGCAACGGATATTAAAGGAAGAAGGACCAAAGGCGTTTTACAAAGGTACATAGTCAGCTTATGGTAAACTTGCATAATGTAACTGACTCGGTTGTCTTTCTAAGGAACTGCTATGCCGCTGGTCGGTATCGGTGCCTGCGTTTCATTACAGTTCGCCGGTCTTGCTGCATGCAAAAACTACTTCACCGCTACAAATGCCCGCAATGGCAAGTCAAATCCGGCCAGCCTGACTCCTGCTCAGCTGTATCTATCAGGAGCAGGAGGTGGTATCTTGAACTCTATCGTCTCCGGCCCAGTCGAGCATATTCGTATCCGTGCGCATAACATTGCTTTTAGAAATTTTGCAGACAGTCGCTCATAAGACGTTTCAAACTCGCAGGTCTCCAAACGCAGACCAAAGCACCTGGATCAATGTACTTCAACGGCCCCTGGGATGCGTGTAAGAAGATCTACGCCACCGATGGTCTACGAGGAATTTACTTTGGCCAGGGATCTACTCTCCTGCGAGAGTTCCACGGTTACGGATGCTATTTCCTAGCATATGAGCTACTCGTTCAGCGACGAATGGCCAAAGATCATATCGAGCGAAAGGTAAGCCGACCCTTCCTTTCACGTTGCTGTCTCCGCGCATTATATTGATGCTCCGGACCCTGGAATAGGACATTCCCGCTCTCGACTCTCTTCTCTATGGCGCCTTAGCTGGATACGGTCTATGGCTCGGTGGTGCATACCCTCTAGATGCCATCAAGTCCAAGATTCAGACGGACGGCTTGCCATCTCAGGGAGACAAGCGAAAATACCACGGCGTGCTCAGCTGCATTCGCAAAACTTATGCTACTCAGGGCATCAAAGGTTTCTGGAAAGGTTTCATTCCAACCATTATCAGATCACCCTTCGCCAATGGAGCTACTTTTGCAGCTTTCGAAATCACCCTTAGAATGATCTCATAATGGAACAATACGTATTGGTGAACAGCTAGACTTTACGATACATACCCTGATGCTATGACAGACCCACTGCACTGTCTATATACCCGACACACTACAGAATGATCATCTTGGCTTGTACTTCGCGATACCATGGAGTGCGCTTGCAATTCCCCACGTTACTTAGGCGTATGTTGCTGCTAGTCTTGCTTTTCTGTAGTCCGCATGAAGTGTCAGGACATGTGTAATGGAGGAGGTAGCTCGACGAAGCTTACAAAAACTCTCCACTGGTTAGTCGTCTGGTGCCAGCCTTGATACCTTTGCCTTTAACTCTTTCTTCGAACTCTTTGTCGCTCATCGTATTCCTGATGAATTTCACAATACTTTTAGGGCAAGATAGCTCGCTGTTCATCAAGCAGAACACGCTTACTGGCCAGACATGACCTCCAGTGCGGTATTGAAGTCCGGCTGGACAAAATATGCAATAGAAAAGCGAGGCAAGGCTTTGTTTTGATCTTTTGGCATGATCACTCGGTGTAATGTGGACTTGAGGGCGCCGCCAGACCAGAACTGTGGGAAGGGAGCATCAGATGTTGCTTTTACTTACTTACATTGGAGGACTGTTGACTCACCTCTAAAGCGTCGGCAATGTTGACGATCAAGGCGCCTGGATAATGTTGTGCATCATTCCATGAGCCATCGCTACCTCTGACCTGTAAGCCGGGCTGGCCTTCGCAGAGCAGCAGCGTTACAGAACCGTAGTCACTATGTGCTGATGCCCGTATATCATGCCTGCTGGAGAGTCAGCAGGAGACGAAGGCGGGCCAAGATTGGAAAGCTTACTCGTCGACTTCGCCGGGCATAGCTGGGTAATGGATAAGGCGCATGCGATTCTCAGTAGCATTGTGACATGATTGAAAGACTTCTGGCTTGAGATTGAGAGCCATTGCCAGGCCGCCTAGAACTTGCAAAGAAGCCTTATGAAGCTTGTCTTGCACGTTCTGGAGGAAAGCACGGCTGGCTGGACCGTCGAAAGGTTGCGGTAAAGCCTGCGGTCGTTGCGCAAGAGGTCCGAGGTAAAATGACTCTTTGAGGTCGCCCCTTGTGAGCGTGGCATCCAGCGTTTCTTGACGGATTCCAGTATAGCCCTATCAGCATGTTCGGAAAGTCAACCATGCGATAAGGAGGTTAGTGAATTTCTAGTGACTTCAAGTAGACGTGGACCTACGCATCCAGCAGTCGTGTCAAAAGCATATCTAATACGCTCCTCGTTGGGTGTATTCTCGAAGAAATCTTTAGACAGTGTGAATGCTTGCTGTATCTCTTCGGCTTCAATGCCGTGGTCCAGAAGATAGAAGAAGCCGGAAGTGTTGGCAGCTTGCCGTAAGCGCTCGGCCAGCGTTTGCGGATCCCATGATAAGTGTATCACTGGGAGTGAAGTTGAGTCAGCCATTCTTGCTCGTCTTTGTTGCAGCTTTGCGAAGAGCTGCGGCCTTTGACCATTCACATTCACTCGTATTTCGGAGGGTGATCGAGCGAGTGGGATGTCGAGCATTTCAAAGGTCTGCGATGGCCAGAGAAGGAAGAGAGCAGTCTAGCACGGAGACTCGCATCGCCTGTGCTGTGGGTCTGCTTAGCTGCAGCTGGGCCCCGCATGCAAGTTGTTCTGGGCGAGTCCATTGCCACCCTACTTGACGAACATAGAACAAAGTGCCGGTCGTTTGGATAGATGGAGCTTGGACTGGCTTCTTCCCCTGCACCAGTCGCACATGGTATTTCTTGCCGTTCAGAGACTCGCCAACCGAACGCTTCCACTCTCCAGACGCTTTTCCGCGTCAGCCTTGTGCGTGGTTCTCTTCGCTGCAGCCTACAGGCTGTGGAATACCGAGCAGCCGTCGTCGCAAGCTTATTCCAAACCTATCCCACCACCGCACATCAACAGTACCAAGATGAGAATCGTCCCTGTTCCTGTCCGGAGCGACAACTATGCTTGTGAGGCTTCTACTGCTTTGCCCTCGACGGGCTTTGCGGTACCGGGTAGCTGCATGACGCTGATCTGCGCGCGTTCCAACAAGACCTCCTCATCGACGAGGCCACCAATGTTGCAGCAGCCGTTGATCCATACGATGTGAAGAAGGGTATGCTTCACTCAAACCTACATCCTCGCGTTGATCTTTTACTTATTGTGTCTTTCATTGCAGTCGTAGCGGCAGCGGAGAAGGAAGGCGTGACGCTTGGTGAGTGTAGTGAGAGGCTCATCCTGGCACGAGGCTGAAGCGTATCACAGGCCAGCACCTCATAACCACCCATCATCACGAGTGAGTAGCGTACCATTTCGAAGAGCTTGCTGCATCGCTAATCCTCTTCTCATAGTGATCATGCCGGTGGCAATGAGGAGTTCAAGAAGCAATTTCCTGGTGTGACCGTGTACGGAGGCTCTTCAAAAGTAGCTGGACTCACCAAGAAGGTACTCATACTTCCCACTTATGTGCCTACCCGGAGCTAATGGCCTCCCTTTATAGGTCAATGACCGCGACAGCTTCCAGATCGGCGAGAACATCAAAGTCACAGGATTCCATACGCCTTGTCACACGCAGGACTCTACCTGCTTCTTTGTGGAAGACAGTAGCAAGGATCAACGAGGCGTATTCACAGGGTGAGGCGAATGTGAGGACCGAACATTACGGACGTGATGCTGATTACTCCTTTGCCTTTGCAGCGACACTTTGTGAGATACTACTGAAATTACCGGAAAATCCTTTTACACCTTGGCTGAGGTCTGACTCTTCCAGATTCGTTGGAGGTTGCGGCCGCTTCTTCGAAGGTACCGCTGAAGAAATGGACAAGGCTCTTAACGGCGTCCTGTCCGGACTTCCAGCGGACACCAAAGTCTATGACGGACACAATTATAGTCAGGGCAATGTGAACTTTGCTTTACACATTGGTAAGCATGAGTCTGTCAAATCATTTAGCAGAATATTACCTGACGCGCCAGTCAAGATCCGAATAATGAGGCAATCAAAGCACTCAAGGCCGATATCGACTCAACCGGAGAGACTACTGGTAAGTATACCATCGAAGATGAGCGCAAGCACAACGTCTTTATGCGTCTCACAAGCGAAGCCGTTGTCCAAAAAACCGGTGCTAAGAACCCAGTGGAAGCTATGGAGAAGCTGCGTGAAATGAAGAACAACTTCAGAGGTTGAAAGTGTAGCTCAACGGAACATAGCGTGTAGGTGGCAAGCTTGATGTATAGCATAAGCTTGGACTCAAGCTGTCTCAATTAACATTCTTAAGCGTACATATAGCGAATGAAAACGAGCCAGACACAAAATTATCATTGACCGTCACTGGGCGGGCATTATAAAGACTATCGTGCTACATAACGGTCACTGCTACATAGCATTGTGGCGGATAAAGCTCCACCCTTCCTTTCAATTGCTACTTTGATTCAGATACCATGAGAAGTCGGGGCTAGTCATTCTACCACCTGCCGGACGGAGGTGGTTGATTGGCCGACCAGTTACTACCTGGATATCCTCCTTGATTGTGTTGTCCCTGATGCGACTGCTCGTATTGTGCTCCTGGATATGGGCTTGTGCTACCGCCATGGGGAGGGTGAGCGTTCCAGCCTTGACCAGGTGGGGGCGGGCCGCCCCATCCAGCAGCGGGAGGGGGACCTCCGAAACCACCGTGAGGAGCATGTGCTGGACCGCCGAATTCACCATGAGGCGCATGTGGTGGGCCGCCGAACCCACCATGAGGGGGTGGGCCACCCGGGCCAGGGAAGCCGCCGCCTTGATGATGGAGTGCATGCTGTCCGGCAAATTGACCGTGATCCTGACCAGGGTATGGTGAGTGGCTTTGCTGATACTGATGTGGAGGCTCATTATGTCCACCATAAGATTGGTGGGCTGCAGCAGTACTGCCACCAAAGGTGCCGCCAACCGGCGAGTGGGTAACGTTCTGAGCTGACATATCCCCTGCGTCAAAATCACGTCGAGGACCAGTAGGGAACATCTGATTGTACTGAGAGTAGCCAGGTATATGCTGAGCTTGTTGGTGAACGTAGTTTGTGGCTTGGTTTTGTAGAGATGCTGGTGTAGGCAGGAAACTAGTATAGCCTCCTGGTCCATGAGAAGGTTCTTCCGTCGCATGTCCTTTTCTATGATTCTTGTGGTTGCGTACAGCATCCTTTGTCAGAGCATTGAGAGTATAATTCTTATCCTCGGCACCGATCCACGAACGCATGTATTCAAACATTTCTCGCTGGAGTTGACTGCCGTTCTGGAATGATGGATGATGCAGGACATCCAAAAACTGCTCTACCATCTGTTGAGCATTAATGGATTGGTCATCCCATGCCTTTACGACACCTTGCACAACATGTCTAACTACGAGGCGGGCGATCTGACCAGCGGGCTCGTTCAGGATCATGTTAAAGTGGTCCTTGGCAAGAACTGTTGAGGTGATGTATCAGTATACACAGAAAGAGAACTGCTAAGGAAAGTGACTTACTAGAATGCGTGGGGTGGTAGAAGTTAGGGTCATTGAACACTCTAAACTGATCTTGCGAGTTCACAACTTGAGCGGAGCCTTGTTGTAGGACGCCGGTAGCTTGCTGAAGGATAGGCTTGATGTAAGGCTCGATAGTGACGAAGACAAAAGTGCTGACGGAGTCGCCGATCTTGTCGATGAGGCTGCCTAGGCCGGGGATCCTCTCAATGGTGTTAGTGATTGCTTTTGAGACATCATCTCTAAATTTGAGGACTTTCCACAATACGGCATGTAGTTCTTGAGGGGACATGTTCATTGGGTCTTGAGTGCCACCTGCCCTTATGTTGTTGATATCATCCATGTCTCGTGATAAGTTGTTGCCCTCTCCGCCAGGTAGCTGGAAGAGCATATCACGAATACCATCAATGCCTCGATCTGCAGGCTGGTTCTTTGCCTTCTCAATCTCCTTGTTCAAGTCAGAGACCGAGGCAGATGAGATGTGATCGGTAGCTTCGCCGAGAAGCGAGTGAATAAAATCTGATCCACCAAAAGTACCAGTGACGAGAGGTGGGACCATGCTTCCGTCTGGAGCGCGGACATGTACATTGGAGCCGACATGGCAGAAGACCTGATTGAATCCAAGCTTGTGTAGAGCCAGTTCACAGTAATTCGAATGAGCGGTGAAATCCTCCAAAGTATGAAGAGCACTGCCGAGGAGGCGGAATGCCTCGTACTGAGCATCACTACCGGCACCACCTCGCGCACGTCTACCTAGATCGATGCACTGGAGCAGCACTCGGCGAACGAGCGCTCTTGACGTATCCCAATGGCCATTTCCATTTGCGATGTAGTTCTACGGGACGAAGGTGTTAGTCTACTGTATTTCCATGAAACATAAGGAGGGCAACATACTAGCATGCCACTGCGCGGATCTATTTCAAGTTCCATAGGATCAACCGGTGGTCGGAGCTTGCCATAGACCTGTCTCGCGTCTTTGTTGTCGTTGTAGTCCTTTGGATTATCGATGTGCTCGGTAGGCAAGTAGCATCCTAGCCTTTCTTCAGTGACTTCGAATTCGCCAGTTGCATAGCTGCAAATTAGTGCAACAACCTCTGTCAGGACGCATATTCCAGCAGTGACGAAGGGTCTATTAGACACTAACCCGTGTGCCATAAAACCTAGGACCATGATAAGATTGATGATTGCTTGTGCTGATAACTTGGACAAGCCAGCTACGTCCATAGCTTGGGAATAGTCTCGGAGCCTAGATCATCACCGGTAATGCATGCTCAGCTTCGTGCTCAACCAGAGTCAAGCGCAAGTGAAGCTTACCAGTTGCCGAAGTAGATGCGCTTGATATCGAGTCCCTTGAACTTCTTCGCCAGGAGGCCGCCTGTCAATGCTCCCAGCACACCAGCTGCGGCGCCGCCTGATCTCGAGAGCTCTTCAATGACATCTTCGATATCACCGTGTCTGAAAGCTTTGCCTTCGAGATATGCATAGCTTGCTGCATGCAGAGTGCGTACGAATCAGCCTCCAAAACCACTGCTGGATGAATGATCCTGCTGATACAGGTAGAACGGTACGCACGAATGTTGCCAGCGCCGAATGCAGCAGCTGGAGTAGCGGAACAGAGCACCAGCAGTGCCAGGACTGGCAGCACGAGGTTCCAGTTGAATGAATTGCCCATGTTTGGTACCGGGATGCTTGCTCGGAGGTATACGAAGTTCCTGAAAAGCTACTCTCTGACGTTGCTTCTAGTAGCAGACGGAAGTCGACGCGGGTGCAATGAGCAGCTTGCGTGCTGCCGAGACAAGTAGAGAGTTCTAGTCGAGCAGAGAGCAGATGTGTAGGAGTGGAGCAAAAGAGCGAAGCAGCTCGTTGTGCGAAGATATAGCTGTGCCAGGCTCTTCTGTCCAACACCGCCTGGAATTGCCAGGTCACTTTGGCCGCCACACAGCCCGACTGCTCGAAGCAAGGAAGATGCACAGCTGGAAGCATCTGGACCTACAACAGGAGGATCCGCTTGCACAGCTACATTCCAGATACCCACACAAACAGCTTCTGGAGCTATGCATGGACGACTGCTGTCGTGGTCGCGCCGTACATCTTCCTCGATCACCTGGTGCTGTTCGCCTTTTGTATGCCAAAGTGACAATGGACAAAGCACTGCCAATTGCACGAAGCTTGACTCGTACCATGCCTCTGACTCGCTGAAGAATCTGCCCATGGACATCCTGCTGAACACCCTCTACACGTCGGGCTATGTCGGTTCACTGTTCATCCTGCCTTCGGCTCGCACTGGCGGTGGTCGAAGGGATCCTACGACAGGCCAGCTTCTAACCCGGTCGTCTCCAAATGTCATCAAGGCTCGTATAGCAAGTGTAACTGTCACTTCCATAGCCTCTTTAGCCGCAGTCGCAGCTCTAGCGAAACAAAGGAACCCAAATCTGGCTGCGAAAGATATCGCTGTACTTCTTGGACTATGGAAGCCTGGCATGTCAGCTAGACAGCTTGCAAACCTCGTTGCCCTTCCCCTAGGATGTACCGTGACCTTGTTCGCTGGACCACTCTACGCAATGTTCTTGGAGAAGACCCTCCCTGGCATGCGCAACTGGAGCTTCAAGTATGATGTAGTAGAAACCCTCAAGAGTCTCGCTGGATTGCGGAACTATATAGTCGTGCGTATTTGATATACAGCTCGCTTGATGGTAGCTGAACCAACTACTACAGGGTCCTATTACGGAAGAGGTTCTCTTTCGAAGCTGTATCATTGGTACTGCAGCCATGTATGGTCGGAGTCGAAAGTACCTTATCTTCGTTACTCCTCTCTACTTTGCGATAGGTAAGGTCCGGTATGTCTTTTCATGCAGGCCGAACTGACCTTTCGGACCTCATAGCTCACGCACACCACGCTTACGAGCAGTATGTTCTCGGTGGTAGGAGTAGAAGTTCGCTGCAGCAGGGTATTCTGCAAGCTCGTGAGCCAGTCAACACAGTCTCATATGTCACCGTATTGATTTCTAACATTTTTCACTGTACAGTATTCCAGACGTTCTATACGACTCTCTTCGGCTGGCATGCCTCCTTCCTGTATCTACGGACAGCAAGTCTACTGCCTCCTATCCTATCGCATATCTTTTGCAACATCATGGGCTTTCCTCAACTAGGAGAGCAGTTGCACAATTTTCCCAGGCGTAAATGGAGTGAGTTGCAGATACAATAACGCATATAGAGCCGTTATCTAACACTGTCTCGCCCACAGTCATTCTGGCTAGCTATGTCCTCGGCATCGCGGCGTATTCCCAATCCTTGTGGCCGTTCACTCGGCCGGCTCTTTTCGCTGGCAGTCTGTTATGGTGATCTCAAGGACTTACCATTTATTAGTCATTGGTAGTATATCACGCACGCTGTAATCATACTGCAGTGGCCTTGAGAAGTCTTATCGTCTATCTATCTGGTGATTCGAGTTTCAGTGGAGGTCCGCTGCGGAGCTGCCACTGCGGGCGATCTTGGACAAGCTTTTGAAAAGCTTATTCGGTTTGACTGATGAAGCCAAGCAGCTTCTTCGCATGAGCTTTGAGCTCTCTTGCTTCTCTTCCTACTCGTAAAAACGAATTCATAATGCTTTTACTCTTCTCTGCTGCAAGCCACATCGTTCTGAGAATATGTGGTTTGCAAAAGCCTGTTCCTGTCGTCAGAAGTCGGCTTTTCAGGGCAAGATGATCATCCAAAGGAAAAGGGAGTTGCACAACAACAAGCCGTAACAAACAGCAAGCAACTCAGGCAGCGAAACGAAGCAAAACGAGCACTGGCATCAACGACTTCATTCCAGCGGCCACGCTCAGTATCCTCAGCCGCTTACGTCCACCCAGCTCCGTCGCAGGGTAATCGAAGCTTTACGAGCAGCAGACTCGATAGGCAGCAGCATTGCAGCTAATCAACGTCGCTCCAGTGACTGCACACAGCAGCATCAGCAGTATCACCACAACGGGCAGACAAGTGCTGAGCGTCTGTGACACGGGACATGATCAAAGAGCCTGCGACAGCCTAGGCGACTTCAAAGTTGCGATAACGCCCGATGTGGATTCACAACAGCAAGAACACCGTCGCGCCCTGCATGCAGGCGGCCATCAGAGACAGTCATATGATAACTTACGGCGCTGAGCATGTTCCTAAAGCGTACGCAAGCAATAATGAATCGAGTACAAGAACAAGTCCGCTGCCAGATTGATCGGGCGGAAAGAGCCTCGCATAGAAGACTCCAGACGATTGCACTCGAGCAAGCGGAAGCTCAGCGCTGCAAGCAAGCGAATTTGGTCATAGCAATGAGTGACATCCATGAATTCGCTAGCAGACGAGTCGCACGACTGGACGAGCTTCCCTTGTTGCAGCAATTCGAAACATCGCTCGACTAATTCACTGGCCGGACTAGCTACATCATCATACGAATATCAAGTTTCCAGCGCATCACCAAAAAAGAAGCCGGGCTTGCGGTCACAGCAGAATCGCGCACTATCGCAGAATCGAATAATAAATGATGCAGATAATAATATACTAATGCATCTACATCATCGACCCTCTAGGCCCTCTCGGAAAGCCTTTACCGCGTACAAGTGGTGCAATCGACAATTCGGAATTGCCACTTTTGGACGAAAAGTGCCGAGCTGCCCAGAGACAGCATAATGACAACGACTGATCTGGGCTGACATCTGACCACTTTGTGCACGCACGGGATTGATTGGATCCACAAGCGACAAGACAATCCAACCTGCGGATGGGCAACAGCAATGCGAGCGATCAAACAGCCCAGTTTGAAACGGGAAGTCATAGGCACCCGACCCAGATGTGGCGACTTTCGGCCTAATCGACACATATTACAACAGGACATCAGGCCATGTTTGTGGGAAAGGCGAACGACCGCCCAGTCGGGAACTGATCCTGTTCGAGCGTCCCTTGGAAAGCTGAGATATAAAAGGCAGCTTCATTCTGCGTCTCTCTTCTCTTCTCCACACACAACCTCACAGCAGACTTCCAACTACCACACACCTTCTTACCTATCTCACACTATCTCACCATGCACTTCACCAAGAAAGTTGCTGCTCCTCTAGCCCTTGCCGGCTTCGTCGCCGCTGCTCCTGCTGGTAAATCCGGCGAGAAGCTCGTCGCACGCAACAACGGTGGCTACGATGATGCTACCATTCTCAACTATGCTCTCACGTGCGTTCTTCATTTTGAGCTTCTTCAGCCTTTGCGCTTTGCTTATATCGTACTTATACTCCTCTTTCTTCCCCATGCAGTCTAGAGCACCTCGAGGCTGCCTTCTATAAGAGTGGTCTAGAGATGTACAATGCCGGTGCTTTCAACGACGCCAAGTAGTGAGTCTTCGCTCCGCACTTCCCTCCCAAGTACTACAGGGGATTGATCGATTCATTCTCTCTTTCCACAGCCCTTCATGGGTCCGCGAGCGATTCACCGAGATTGCTAGCCACGAGCAGACACACGTCGAGTTCTTGAGCACTGCCCTCACTGCCGCTGGTGCCACTCCAGTCAAGGCCTGCACGTACGATTTCGGTGTAACTTCGCCAGAAACCTTCTTGGCTACCTCCCAGATTCTCGAGGGTGTCGGTGAGTCATTCTTTTTGATATCTATACGCCTCTGTTACGCACATACTGACTGTATTCTTCGCGCTTTCAGGTGTGGCTGCTTACCTCGGTGCCGCTCCTTCCATCTCCAATAAGGACTATCTTTCCGCTGCCGGAAGCATTCTCATCGTTGAGGCTCAGCATGAGGCTTGGGTCAAGGGATCTGCAGACAACATGGACTCTTTCCCCAGAGCTTTTGCTGCGGGTCTAGATTTCAACCAAGTCTACTCCTTAGCCGCTCCATTCATTACTGGATGCCCATCCGACAACCCCACTCTACCATTCAAGCCTTTCCCAGCTGTCACTGTATCCAATACCGGTACTCTCAAGACTGGTGACACCGTCAACTTCTCCACCGAGAAAGACGTTGGTGCCAAATACGCCGCCTTCGTCGCTGCTGTCGGTACTGTCTTCGTTCCTGTTGACGGCAAGTCTGGATCCATCAAGATCCCCGAGGGCATTACCGGACAGAGCTACCTCATTCTCACCAAGTCCAAGGCTGTTTCCGACAGTGCCGTAGTTGCTGGCCCAGCTATTGTAAACATCCCTGTTCCAGCCCAGAACTTCTCCTCATAAGCCAAGCATCTTCGTCAAGATTAATTGATTTGGGGCTCGTCTTCAGCACTTTGCAGTAAAACGAGGGTTTCAGTGACCTTACATTTATTTGTTCGTTTAAACACAAGTACTCTTTAATCTTAATAAAGTGTCATGGACTATGCGAGATTTGGTTTACCGGTCACTTCGCTTTACCAATTACAGCAGACTACATTTGTCTTGCTCAAAACATGTAACTTTAATTTATTACCATATTCGCATTGGCAATTTACTCCACTTGTGCCATCACACATTTCTCATCTTCTTTTTTGGAGATCTCACATGTTTGCAATGGAATGTTTCCGCTCCTTCAGGTCAGACTATTTTCGCATCATGGCTTATTGCACTTTGATGTACACACTTGCTTTGCAACGCAATCGTACACTGCGAGACGCCAGCTGCTCTGGGGTGCAGTTCAACAATGTGACGGTATAGGAGGATACAGCAAGATCAACTGGCTTTCCGAACTCAATAAACGCTAGCGAGTACACAGCAAGGTATCAGCATCAGCTGACGGTAAGCGCAGGGGTTGAAGGAAGGTCGTGTTGTCTCATTTCGTGTTCCGTCCGTCTATCAGAAGATTGTTGTGATATTTAGATTCTTCTACGTTGTGCCTACCAGACTAATTTACGATAACTTGAGGATGTTTGCACTAATTATGAGGGATTGTTGTCGACGCTGGATTAGGTCCTTGGGACGCTCTGGTCTTCGTCTGCATAACTCATGGACCCTTCATTTACTGAATGTTCGGGGGTCACGTGCGATGGATCGCAACAGGGGGTCTTATTTCTTTCAGGACCGTGTTGACTAGGAGATATGCGATCGGTTCGGATCTGAGGATCCACCGGTCATCGTAACCGAGGATAGGACATAGGTTGTCTGTCAACATCAGACCATATTGCTTGAGAAAGGAGATGTCTTCCAAGCGCAAGCCCGCTAAACATTGCATTATAATCGCATTACTTTGCGATATGTCGATTGTGCCAGCGTCACAACAGGGACCAGCAACCATCATTTCGCACAGTATAAAAGCGAGGAAAGGTTGCGCATCTTGTCTCTTCTCTCATCAACAGCTTCCTTCGCAACTGCACAGCTTCAGCTTCTCCACCCACACTCACTTATAACCCAATCTCTCACCTGACTCTGCCTTAAGTCAACTACCGTCAACATGCACTTCACCAAGAAAATCGCTGCTCCTCTCGCCGTCGCCGGTCTCGTCGCTGCCGCTCCTTCTGCTCAGGAGAAGTCAATTGTCGCACGCAACAATGGCGGCAAGTATGACGATGCTACCATCTTGAACTACGCTCTTACGTGTGTAATATTGGTTTGCTTGTCGATGAATTATAGCTGACTTGCTTGCACGTGACAGTCTCGAGCACCTTGAGGCCGCCTTCTACAAGTCCGGCCTCCAGATGTACAATGCTGGTGCCTTCAACGATGCCAAGTAGTGAGTATCCAGCTTGTATGCTGTTCGCTTCTTGCTGTTGCTAACTTGTTCCTGTTTGCCAGCCCTGCTTGGGTCCGAGAGCGTCTCACTGAGATTGCTAGCCACGAGAAGACTCACGTCGACTTTCTCACTACCGCTCTCAAGGCTGCTGGTGCCACTCCAGTCCAACCTTGCACCTACGACTTTGGTGTCACTTCTCCTCAGACCTTTGTCGCCACTGCTCAGATCCTAGAGGGTGTCGGTAAGCTGGATATCGCATCATCAAAGTCAGCATATATGTGCAACTAACATTGTTTCTGTCTTTCTCTTCTCAGGCATGGCTGCTTACCTCGGAGCTGCTCCTTCCATCTCCAACAAGGCATACCTCGCTGTTGCAGGAAGCATTCTTGTTGTCGAATCTCAGCACGAGACCTGGCTCAAGTCGGCTGTCGATTCTCAGGATGGTTTCCCACGCGCTTTCGCTGCTGGACTTGACTTTTCTGAAGTCTACTCGCTCGCTGCTCCCTTCATCAAGAGCTGCCCCAAATCCAACCCAGCTCTACCTTTCACTGCTTTCCCCGGCTTGACCGCTACCATCGAGGGCACACCCAAACCAGGTGCCAAGGTCAACTTCAAGGCTGCTAAGCAGGTCGGTGCCAAGTACGCTGCTTTCGTCTCTGCTACCAGCACTCAATTCATGGACATCTCCGGAAGCGAAGGAACCATCACCCTCCCAGACGGCATTCGAGGACAGAGCTACCTGCTTCTTACCAAGACTAAGAGTATTGCAGATGAGGCAGTTGCTGCAGGACCTGCTCTCCTCAATGTTCCCCTTCCAAACCGAAACTTCTCTTATTAGGAGACTTTTCAGCTCTGCAGTACTGGTAGTTTTGACACCCTCTTTCCACGGGATGCACTTTCGAGCTCCCTCTTTCCGACCTTCTCCGGCCTTCATTTGTCCTTCCATTGCTGTAGTCCAGTAGATTAGTTGTTCATCAGATGGTTATCTTGGTTTTCCGAAATGCTGCGGAATCCGTGTCCAATTGCAACGGCGATCGCTACTTGCCCATGGAACTTGCAGAGGTTTGCTTGTCCCAGGCTGCACTTTGTCTAACATAGAACCGAGTTACAGCAGCAGCATTTGGCTGGTGGACAAGCCAGTGCTGTAGCCTGCCGCTACCTCGCAGCTGTTCGATGGTCGAAACGCAAGGTTAACTCTTGAATAACGAAGCCTCAAGTGCTGTGCCAATCGAGCAGCACGAGCAGCATGACCGCGCTTCCGACCGCAAGGCTGAAGGACAGGCTCGAAGACGTGGTCGCATGGCCTGGTCGTAGCAGGACATCGGTATCAATACCAGTCTAGCTTCACCCAGGCTATCGCATTGCAAGAAGCCAGTTGCCTTTAGAGGGATAGGATATGCGGAAGCCTTCGACTCATAGCAGATGACCAGTATGAAGCACACCGTCGACAATTCCTCCCCACTGCCATTAAGATGAAACGACTCAGCTGCCACTCGCCGAACGACCGAGCTGCCTTCTGTGAATTGCAGGAAGATGCCCATCAAAGTGAAGACACGTCAGGCGACTGTGCATACGACTTCTCACAATATATCGCGCCATCCCGATTCAAGCACTCTAGAAGTTTCATAAGACAGTCACAAGATGTCGGGCGAATCTATGCCTGACTGATAGGTCTCTACCCTGTTCCGAAGAAGCGGCCAGAGGGCTTCTCGACTTCCAACTGCAAACTTGCAGCCAAGCCAACGCGAGTCATCACGCCTGCTCTAGTCTCCTAACATCCTTCGTGGATCTACTCATCCCAACAATGATTCGTGCAGCGGGTGTGGCACCTCACACGCTTCGAGCCTACTAGCTCTGCCGAGCGCTCTCCAGAGTGGAATGCGCTTGCTCAACGCATTCAGTATTCTGTATCCCGCAACAAGTCTCAAAGCAGACTTCGGACTCCCGTCACCCCTCAGGGGAGTGGGCGAATGGTAAGAACGGCGAGTTGAGACTCACAGCGAAGACAACTGCTAGGCGTCGCTTTCACCATCACTACTCAGGTCATTGTGATAGATGTCCCCGAGGTCTCATTACAGATACTTACATTTCCACTGCTGCAGCGCTATAACCAGCAATCTAAGTACACCCATATGGATAATCAAGTCCGAAGTTGCAAGCGGTCTGCACCACTTAGCGGCCATCGGTACCATTGCCGGACTTCCTAGTTACATTGACTGCAAAGATAATACTCGCAGTCTCGCACGGCAAGATGAAGCTCTTCAGTATACACGAACGTAAGATGCCTATAGTCAGAATGAAAGTTCTCCCCGAATGCATGTACGTTAAGTTCGCAGGCGCGAGACGCTGTGCGCGCTGGTCTAATTGGACCGTCACAAAACACAGAGCATGGTCAATCGGAATTTGGCTGTTAAATCAAGAGGTACCGACAGCCAACCCTCTGCTTGCGAAGATGGTCATCTACCGGTCTGGGACCGTGACGACTAGATGTGGTCAATATAGGATGGGGCAAATAATGACAGAGCCCGAGCTAAAGTGCCTTCTATGGTCGCATTCACAAGTAAGCTGACGCGTCAGAACGAGCAGAGTCCCATAAGTTATACCGGTAATTGGTAGCGTCGCGTTAGTATTCATCACGTGCATATTGCGGCCACTTGATCAGAACAATTACCTTCAGGGCGCTGTTTACCAAGAAATTTGGACTGATCGGACGTGGCTGGAGCTCCGCAAATCGCAACCGAGGGTAGCAGTCATTTAAATTAGTGAATCCTTCAACATGGCGCGACCATTTGAGTTCATCTTGGTGGTCAGTCAGGACGGAGACGCGTTCGCCGCAAGCCCGCTTGAAATGAGATTGCACAATGTTTCGATTGTTCAGAGAGATGGCCGCCTGACAACAGGATCCTGCACCGTTGCTATAAAAGACATGATTAAACAGCGGTTCTTGTTCCCTTTCTTCTTATCAACGAATCCTCTCAACACACAAAGCAACAGCTCACCCACACTCTTTTATCACGCTCTTTTAAAGACAAGCTCCTCCTACCCAACGTCACTCCAACTTTCTTCAACATGCACTTCACCAAGAAAATTGCTGCTCCCCTCGCCGTCGCCAGTCTCGTCGCTGCCGCTCCCTCCACTCAGGAGAAGTCCATCGTCGCACGTAACAATGGCGGCAAGTACGATGATGCTACCATCTTGAACTACGCTCTTACGTGAGTAACATTGGTTTGCTTGTCGATGAATTATAGCTGACTTTCTTGCACGTGACAGTCTCGAGCATCTAGAGGCTGCCTTCTACAAGTCCGGCCTCCAGATGTACAATGCTGGTGCCTTCAACGATGCCAAGTAGTGAGTT